>PVJA010011317.1:0-54971 GCA_004027025.1 Myocastor coypus
CCTTAATGTGGAATGTGACGGATGAAATTCTCTTGTAGTGCCACCTCATCAGCTTTGAGAGTACAGATAACAACTTGCTGGGGTTACTTCTCTTGCATAATGGGTGGGTTCCTTCTTCAACCTGATGCATTGTTTCTGGCAGCTGCCTGCTGTGCGCTGGGCTCATATGGCCAATGATAATATCAGACATGATCATGTCCTGCAAAGCAGAGGTGCTGCTTGCCTGGTTTGCCTCCTCCTCCATCACTGCTGCAGAAACCAAGTTCCAATGAGCCAAGTGTCTGATTGCCTCTGACAGTCTGCAGTGGGGGCTACACAGTGCTTTGTGACCCCATCTCTCACACACACCCGTGCTGTCACCCTACAGGCCCTCCTTCCCAGAGAAGGATAGAAGCCATGATACAGCCCCCATGTGGCCCAGGAGTGGATCCTGATTTCATTAATGGCATCACACTTTTCTTGCTTGTTATTTTGGCTAATGGCGGTGATAGCTTAGGAAAGAACATGGAATAAGATGGAACTGTACACCCAAAAGCTCCTTATGGACACGTAGGAGTACAGGAGGAAGAGATGTAAGAGAAGAGAACTCTTTGTTTCTGTTCTTTTCATTTAGGTTTTTTGAGTCTACTGGGTAAAAGTCATATGCTGTGCTATATTTGTGCAGCATCTAAAGTACGTTTTCTCTGCATAACGTAAATCAGTGATCTACAGTTCCACTTCTAGCAGAACAACTTCTAGATCTTTCTGGGGAGAAGTACCAATTTATGTTGATGTGGTGAGGATGGAGGACACACCTTAAGCAGTTTCCACAGCCACAAAGCCCAGGGCCTTGTCCAAGCAAGTGACACCTGCTCATACCAAGGCTCAAAGAAAACAAGAACATATGCCTGAAAGATGTATCCAGAGAAGAAACTGAAAACAACCCAAACATCACCAAACCACCTCCATCACAAGTGAGGAGTTCTCTCTGTTTTCTTTTAACCTTTCCAGTTTGATTCAAATAAGACACCAACCCATGATAAGCCACAGACTACCCTTGCAAAGTCATAAAGCAACCATGCTCAGGGACCACAGGACAGGTCTCCCTGCCAGACGTGGGTGAATGAAGAATGAAGGTACATTCCTCAGTGGCTGATCCCTTGGTGCTGTGGCTTCTCCAGAGGAAACACCAAGCCTTGGCTCAGGGCCTGGCTGAAGACTGGAGCTTCACATGCAGGGCCTGGTACAAGGATGCTCTGGAAGCACTACAGCTTCCGGAGGTAGCAAACAGGCCTGTGGCACATGCTCTGTAGGCTTGCCACTTGGTTCTTGTGCTTGTCCTTGTTTTTTCACTTTAGAACTCTCACCTAGAACTTGTACTACTCCTGCAGATCGTAGACCCAGTTTTTTTTTCCTTCTGGATAAAAAGTTTCTAGATGGTTCTGCAAATCACACATCTCAAAGAGGTTAAGTGCCCTTGGATTGTCGGCTCGTTAAGAATGAACTATCTTGGGGTGTGGGGCAGCCTATTGCCCATTATCAGCTTTCTCCAGTACCTGAAATATGTTTTTGTTACATTACCTTTGAACTGTGTCTTGTTTGCTTTTGATTTGCTGTTCTAGTTTGTGCTTTCATCTTTGTTTCATATTTTTAAGTTTGAATTTGTGCTCAAGAATTTTCATAATCATCCATGATTGAAATTCAATAAGACTTAAATCTAGGGAAAATAAAGCATCAAAGGAGATGCCGCATAACCTAGGAGGGCACAATTAAATCCATATTTATGCTCATGTTATAAATACCTCGCTAACCCCAGGGTATTCTAGAGTTTCTAAGAGAAATAACAAACAGGGGTAACTGTGTTTCACATGGAAACTAAATGTCATCCCTGGGTCCTCCTGGGCCCTCCTGTGGTCACCACTGAGTTCTTCCCTGCCTGCAGGGATTCTTCCTCCTGCAGCTAACCCCAGAGCCTTGCAGTTTCCTCCTGGCTCTCTCAGAAGGACTGCTATGGAAGAAGCCCAGCCTGACTTTCTGATCACTGTCCTGCAGAATACCCCAGACAATACCAAAGCACTCATCCAAAGTGGTCTTCATCGAAGATGCACAAGTGCTTCCTGAGTGCTTCTTAATAACTTTTTTGTTCACATTCCTTGTCTTAGAGCAGGAAATCAACTTTAATTCATTTCCAGTTTGTATAGTCCACAGTTCAGTTATCTGTTGCTGTATAAGAAACTGGGGTTGTCATCCCTCTTGGTTCTGTAAGTGGTTAGTTCCCCCAGTGAGGGATGCTTGGGCTGGTGTACACACGTGCTGAGCCAGTCCATCCAAGATTGCTCCTTCTGGGGCTTTTGTGGTGCCTCTGGGGTAGCTGGGCCCCTGGAGGCTGGCTCCTGGGAGACCTCGCATTTCCTGTAGGGCAGGCCCCAGGGCATTTGGACTTCTTCTGTGGCCCTTTGATGAGATGGCAAAGCAACTTGTCATCAAATTTCAGAGGCTTAACACCTTTACTTCAGCTATATTCTAGGGAAGAAGAGAATAGAGGGAGGTTTAGCCTACTGAGACTCAAAGAATGTGGACCTCCTTGGGAGAGAGGTGTCATTTTTGGCCATGAGTGACCACCACCAGAAAAACCAGCATGTGTGTTCACATTCTACCATGTTTTGAACGCTTGTTAAAATGTTCTAGCTCTAGCACGACTTTATTCTCACGGTTCTTGAGTTCTCTTTGCTCCCCTTTTCTATTTTGCATTGTTGTTGGAAATCTGTATTGGAAGCATCCCAAAGGTTGGATGAATGAGCCCTGCATGCCAACAGAGGCTTCTGTCACCAGCTCTAAATGAGCATCCCATGGCCTTGGTCCCCGGCAGAGGAGTGCCACAGTGTTCAGAGCTGCCTCTGGGGAGGGCTGGCTTCTTGCCGCTGAGCCGGCCTGAGGTCGGGGAGCGAAACTTTCCGTGCTCCGGGGTTTCCTACAGTTTCCTTGGGACCTTGGGAGCTTTATCACCCATGTATGGACTCAGTTTTCTTTCTTTGTTTTTAAAATCTGAATGTGTCAATGAACATGTTAACATTATTAATATTCACTGTGCTTTTTTGTCCTTTTCTTTGTGTTTGCCTCCCGTTTCCAAAACGGTCACTCTAGCGTTCAAGCAGGTGTACGAGATCAGCTCCTTCTCCGGGGCAGGCTCTCGGGAGTCCTGGGAGTAGGGCCAAGGCAGAAGCTCTGTCGTTGCTGACATCCCTGCGAGGGACAGTTCTCCTGACAGGAATTGATAAGGGCGCGTTATGTAAAATCTGGAGGGCAGAGCTCTCTCCCTTTGAGGTCAGCACTCAGCCTCGAGCTAGAAAGGCTAATCAACAGAAGCATTTTTTGTGTTCATTCCAGAGACTTTCCCAGGGGCATAATAAATCTAGCCTGACTGTTTACAGAGCAGTGTTATTTAACAAGCTGGGCTCCTAAGTTTAAGAGTTTTTGGTTTCATCAAATCCTACCCAGCATGCTACATTCATTAATTTATTATTGTCTACTCAGGTTGCTGTCTTAGCTTAAAAATAAATTATAAAATGTAACTTAAAACTTTAAATTTTAAAAAATTTTTTATATCCAAGAATAATTTTATATGTACTAGAGAACTACTGAAAAATTTTATGTCTTCCTCTTTTAACTTTCCACTTATGTAAAATAGTCATTCCTGCCTCTAAACTGCCCACTAATGTGCCCTGTTAGCTAGTTTATCTCATTTACATATTCACTTATTCATTCATTTGTTCATTAAATGTTACTTTAGGCACCCACTCTAAACATTTTAGAAAGCTGACTGGACATCGCCCTTCCCCCACAGTAAGATTCCTGGGAGAAAGGACGTAGGTCGCAGTAGTGACAGCGACATGGAGTCTGTAAGTTGCCCATTTGATTTGGCTCCGAGGGGACCAGCGGGTGCAGCCACGGGCACGATGTGGGTTTGAACCAGATTATAGCGTGAAAGATGAACTATGGATAAAACTGCTTGTTCTCAAAGCTTGACCTTCGAACAGAACTTCAGGCTGTGGGAGTACAGACTAGATTCTTTGTGGCCCAGAGGTTTCTGAGATATGTGTTTTCGAGCTTTTAATAAGCATTGCCAAATGCCCCAGAATGTTACATCTCGGAGACACTCCCTTCCTGAGAATCTGTGCAGGTGTCTTCCCAGAGCTTCCCAAGAGCGCTGCTGCTGTGTCAAGTAAAACCCCTCACCGTGTCTCTCTCAGTGAAGGGTGTCAGCCCTTCCTATCAGTCCTGGAAATATTTTTCCTGTTGATTGCTGGAGCTTGGGTCTTGTGTTCCTGTGTAGAAGGAAACTGTCCCCTGTGAGATTATGCACGTGTGCGCTGTTCACTTCTGCTTTGCCTTATGTCTTTTTGCAGTTGGAAAATCCAGCTCATCTGAAATGAATTTTGGTGTAAGGAGTGCAAGAGGAATATGGCTTTATTTCTCTCACATGGTTACCTAATGGCATTCAACATATTTTATTGAGTAATTTCTTTTACTGAAGAGCTGCCTTTTTAGTTATTTATATTTTAGTTTAGTTTTGTGGTGGGCTCAGCCTGCCCTGGCTGCGCTTCCTTAAGCTTGCCTAAGGGGGCACCTTAGATAGCTGAGCTATCTCCCAGGCCCAAGGGCTGCCTTTAAGATATATGTGTGTTCATAATAAATTAAATACCCTTATATGCTCTCAGTTCTTATCATGCTCTGTCAATCTCTCTGCATTTCCCCTCTGAGCTGGAGTTTCGTAATATAAAGCTTTGCTACCAGGAGCAAGATCTTTCTCATTGGTTCTGTCCCCAGAACCCATCTTTCAAAAGAAGCTTGAAAAAAAGAACTCAGATATGGGCTGTTTTGCCTAGAGGGTGCATCTGCCCAACAAATACCAGGAATCCAGTAGATGCCGGTGCCTGTCACTGTCTAGCTACTTCATTCTCTTGATTTATTTTTTCCTCCTGTCTCTTCCTTTCCATAATGCTTATTGCGTGGTGTCACATGCAAGACACCACTTGCCTGGGGACTGGGAGGAAGGTGTAGCTCTCTGATTCATTTATGTCCCAGTGAGCACAGCCCTGGCCTGCATGACTCTAAGAGCTGCACATGAGTGTGGGCCAGAAGCAGAGCTCGCCTGCAGGTTTCATGCAAAGCCACAGGGGTGCTGAACACAGGAAGGAAGCCTCCTCAGCTCCTGGGGCTGTGTTTCATCCTAAGCCTCAGCCCAGCGAGTGTATAGAATTAGCCATCTCCTAACTGGCCAGTTCTTTTTAATGCCTAGAAAATTACACAAAGGAAATTAGGAGCTGTTACTCTAATCCTCTGCTAGTTCTTTTAAAAACTCTTTTTAATACAATTTTCTTACAGACTGAAACAACTTTCAAGGTGATATACACCCATGAAGGTGGAAAGATAATAGAGAAGTAGGGGGGAGGAAAAAACCCTCCCATATGTGGCAAGAGAAAGAAATACTTTTCCCCTGACAGGAGCCTACGTGGGCAGAGTTGGATGCTGTAAGGCATTATCTATAAAAAGTAAGACAGGCACGTTTACTGTCCTCCTTGATGTCTCAGGTGAGAGCAGCCTCCAGACAGAGCCAGTGGGTTTCCTTCTGCTCTCCCTCATAGCTCAGACTCCCAATGGAGGTCTTTTTCCTTTTATTAAATCTACCTGACTAATGTGTTGTGGAGGACAATCCTATTTTCCAGTGGATCAAACTCTGGAATGTTTTCGAGAACATTCCAGAGCATCGTTCTCTGATGTGACATTTGACTTACATAAAGCAGCCTGTTTTTTCTTTTTCTTTTCTTTTCCCCAGCCTGAAAATAAACGAAGGACGGTTTTTGTGATCTGGTAAATAAGAGCCCACACGAATTCCACAGGACACACTGTGTGGGGAGCTCACATAATAAAATGAAGAATGTCGTCTGTGTGCTTTCCAGTCACTGTGGACCTTTCCTCCTACCCTGTATCTGGCTGAGCCATGTTCCAATGCAGCCAGGCTGTACTGAAACTCACTTGAAAATGGGCACTTTTTCTTCACAAATAAGACACATCCATGCCTGCGCTCATCCTTTGTATTTCAGAAGGGGTAAAGGCATGTTCTAAATATAGTTGGTGACTTCACCTAATGCTCAATTTGTGAGAGCAAATGTGTTGAAATTTAGGTGGGGGTTGCCGAAAGGAACCAAAGAGTGGGGGGGGCAAGACCAGGTGACACGGGGATAAAGTCATGCCAGACGTAAGCACACATCTCCAGAGCAGATCTAACAGAGAATTAATATGCTGCTATTTTTGAAAAGGAGAAGGTGTTGGAGCACCTCAAAGAAGGAGACAAAAATGCTTCAAGCTGCATTTGCATCAAAGTCTATGTGGGCTCCAGATTTCCTTCTTCCAAGTGCCCATGTTAAAAGCATGCCTTAGAGATGGTTAGTCACAGATTTATTTGCCTTATTACCAGTTAAGGAAGGAGAGTGTCTCCTACATAACTTGTGTTTTCCAACTGCCCCCCCACTCCAGCATCCAGTACAGTGCCCCCCACCCCCGTATGCTTTTTTATGGGTACCTAGAATTGAGCTCACGCCGGGCGTGGTGGCGCACACCTGTAATCCTATCACTCAGGAGGCTGAGGCAGGAGGATCGGTGCAAGTTCAAGACCAGCCTGGGCTACAAAAGTGAGCTCAAGGCCAGCCTCAACTGCACAACGAGACCCTGTCTCAAAAAGACAAAATAAATAAATAAATAAAATAAAAGAATTGAGCTCAGAACCTTGCTCTTGCCAGGCAGGAGCTGTCACTGAGCTGTGTATCCCTGCCCCTACCCAATGTGAATTGATTTGCTACATGCTTCTTTTAATACTTCAGCTTCAGTTGCTTTTGCTCGTCTGCTTATCTCTCTTGCTTTCCCACTTTCACTCCTCTTTCTATATAAGCTGGTTCTCTGACCAGCTTTTAAGTCTCTTAGGGATATCTGTCAGTCACTTGGTATTTGTCATGATGTCGACCTTGGCCTTTCACTGTGAACTTGCTCTACGCATGGGCATCGCTGCCGACCATCCTGGCTGCCGGGGATCCTTGGGATTCCAGTTTTTCTCTGGAAAAGCTTAAGAGCTGTCCAGTGTCTCGCATGTCTATGCATGTTATCTCATTCTTTTATTTCACACATCCTTGCTAAAATTATTTTTGTGAATACCAATGCACTTCTCCCGAGTGTGACCATAACTGAAGCATCCCCCAAGGTCTGACAGCAATAGCAACTTTCTTTCCAGGTAAAAGTCACCCTGAAGTTACAATAGGCAGCTCTTTATTGGGGCAAGCCCATATGTCGAGGCTGCAATGGACCTGACAGGGTAAAATTTGCAAAGGATAGAGTACAATAAGCTATAACATGAACACTAACATCTGTGAGATGCCTACTTATTTCACTGTTCTGCAGCTCTAATTCATGCTCCTTGTTTCTGTCTTTGTGGCATTTGCCATTGTCAGTAATCGCTGAAAGAATAATTCTTCTCCTATCAGAGGAATTGGTGTTGATCTCTATAGTTGAAACCAAGAAAAACAGCCACCTAATCTTGTCCTTGAATAGCTTCCTGGTCTTGTAACAGATTGCTTATCCTTCTGAAATTCACTGGAGATTTCCAATGCAAGCAAATGATGAAGAGTTTTGGCCAGGAGCTTTCATGGCTTCCTGAACCCACAAAGTGCAGAGCTGGAAAGGTCTTCTTGGTGTTGCACTCTGGGGGAAGGAGAGAAATCCATCTAGTCTTCTGAACTGAGCTTCATGTTTTGTTACATAACCTTAGCTTTAATTTTCAGAAAGAAGCAACATGACTTTTTTTTTGTTTATAAGGAAAAAAATAATAAGTAGCATATGAATGTTCCCGCTTAGCACCCAAGAGCATGCCAAGCACAAAAGATTGGTAGAAGGAAAAGCACAGGCGTAGCTAGCTGGTAGGCAGTGTGGGGCTTGTGATAAGACTGGCAGGAATTCAAGCCCAGGCCGCAAAACAGATCTTGCAAACCTCAGAGGGCTGTTTCCAGGCTCCTTCCTGCCTTCATTCCTCACCTCTGGATGAGGCCATTTGGGACTAAAAGTCAGGGTCCCTGCAGGTATATGGAGCCGAGAAAGCCAAAAGATATAGGGCCTGCCCCTGGGAAATCTGTGTAGTTCTCAATTAGAACATGTCTGATAGGCCAGAAACCTTGCTAGTCTTGGATTAGTAAGGTAAATGAGAAAGGTACATAGCCTCTCCCCTCAGGGAGGTTAGAGCTGAAAGAAGACTTGGGTGAGCCAAGCCCAAATGGAAACAGAATACTATTTTAGAACCAGGGTGCATCTTCTTAATCGTGTAAGAATCTATTGACAGCTGTCCATTTAAGATAAATAGAATTAATAACAGGTCTGGCTAGTACGTGAGGCCTCGACTTCAGGAAAGTGTAAAAGAGCTTTGCTTCCCAGACAAAAAAATGGACAGTTTACCTGCCAGAACTACAGCTAGAAAGAAAACGCAGTTCACCAGATGTTTTGAGAGGCTATGTGTTTTTATTATTACTGTGAGAGGCCAGGAGCCAGTGGCCTAGCAGCTCAGAGTTGCAAGTTCAGCAAATGTGTTGTCAGCACTCTGGGGGACAGGATTTGGGTGAGGCCCATTGAAGCCGGAGGGATTAGCTTCCCTCTGTGTCCACCCTACACCACAGAGCAGCGCCTGTCACCCCACTTTGGGAGTCATCCTGGGAATACGTGCTCTCTTTTCTCTCTCCACATTATCATTCTAATGTAGGCATCATGGATTGCAAAACAAAATGTTCTCTGGGGTCAGTCAGGAACATAACGGGGTGTGTCTTCTTGGCTGAGCCCTGGAGGTGATGGGGCTGGGATGCCCCAGAGGGAACTTGTGTCCGACTCCTCCTCAAACCCACAGGCAAGTGCAAGATGTGTTGGAAACACTGGCTTAGACAAAGGCGTGTGTCTACCAGCTGTGTCTGAGAACTGATTGTGGGTTTAGGGCTCTGCTTCTTAGCTCTGTGTCACGAGCTGTTTTGAAGATCTCCTGAACACCTTTTCCAGGCTATATATGACCAGCGACCACACTTCCAGAGCACAGATGTGGTGGCTTCAGTCTCCTGTGATGAGAACTCATTGTCTACTCTGGAAGGAGGAAGTCATGGTCATCTTCAGTCCTTACTAGTTTGGTCCCAACTCTGCCTCAGCTTCCTCTCCTGTCATCCCTGTCTGTTCCTAAGGTCTCCTACCTGATTGCCTCCTTATGTTTCCTCCACAGTATTCTTGTCCAGAAGCTTTTGTAAATGAGCTTTCCTAATCTAACCCCACCTGTGCCCACACAATGCTTAGGCCCAGCCTCTTGGCTGAATCTTAGTTCCTTATTGGTGAGCCCACCTAACTTTGTATTCTGAACATCCTACATTTTAATGTTCACCTCCCATGCTAGATATAGAAATTCTAAAGAGAAAGATACAATCAAGTTTTCTCCTCTGTATCTTTATTCTAAACACAGACTAATGTAATCTTGCTGTGCCTGAATTTCCTTTTGTGTAAAATGAAGGTGTTGGATTACAGTTCAATGTTTCTTTGTTTTGTTTTGTATGTAGACAAAGTCTTCATGTAGTTCAGGCTGGTCTTGAGCTTACTGTGTAGCTCAGACTTACCTTTAACTCACAGTGGTCCTTCTGCCACAGCCTCCCAGGTGCTGGGATTACAAGCACACACACCAGGCCTGGCCAAGAATTTAATGGTTTTGAACTGGAAGCACACATTAAAATCACTTCAAGTTCCATAAATGGTGCTTAGACAGTTGTAAATCCTCATGTAAAGGAATGAAGCTGGGATCTCTACTTCAACACACACAAAAGTTAACTCAAAATGATTCATAAGCCTAAAGGTAAGAGCTAACACTGTAAAACTCTTAGAAGAAAGCACAAGTAACTCTTCATGACCTTGGACTAAGGAATGGTTTGATACAATAGCAAAAACAGAAGGGACAAGAAAAGATAATTGGATTTCATCAACAGTATAAACTTTGTGCTTCAAAGGATAGCATCAGCACTTGGGAGGCTGAGGCAGGAGGATTGGTGTGAGTTCAAGACCAGCCTGGGTTACAAAAGTGAGCTCAAGGCCAGCATAGTGAGACCCTGTCTCAAAAAGACAAAACAAAACAAAACCAAAAAAAGGATACCATCAATTAAGTACAAAGCCCACAGAATGGGAGAAAATCATTTGCAAGTTATGCACCTTATACTATCCAGAAATTGCGTGACAAACTCTTACTAGCCAACGACAATAGGATCACAGAAGATGCTCAGTATCATTATTCTTCAGGGAACTATGAATTGGAATCCAGTGCCACACACCACATGCTGCTCCGGCCTCGCCCCCAGGCATACTGAGCCAGCCACCGAGTCCAGGTGTGGTGGCACACGCCTATAATCCCAGTGCTAGGGAGGCTGAAGACAGGTCACCATGAGTCAGAGCTGTTTAGCAAGAGCCTGTACCAAATACATTAAAAAATAAAATAAAATAAAATTTGTATTAGTAAATCACAGGTGGAAATAATAACATTCAGCACAAGGAATTTGTGCCTGCACAATACTTACTGCTGTTTCTTTTTCTTCTTATTCTCTTCCCCTCCCTTCAACTCACTTCCCCGTTTATGTACAAAAATACCACTTCCCCTTTTTTCTTCTATGTTTTTTCCTTGTCCTTTCCTTCCCTTCTGCCTTTCTCCCTTGTTTTCCTTCGCGGTTGACCACTGTCCTCCCAAGGTTCACCTAATGTCCACAGGAATTGAAAGTTTCTGGCTGAGCCTCAGCAAACACCTTGAAATATAGAGGAAATATCTTCAGGGCGGAGACGCCCAGCAGAGTTAACACAATGACAAAACAGATTGGCCAGTAAACACTCAAACAGTTTCATAAACAACATGATCTTTCAATTTTCACCCTTAAGTTTTAGGTTTAATTCATGCCAACATTGCTGTGTACCAATGGTTTAAAAGAACTTTGCCTCCCAGGGGAGCTGGACAATGTACCTCCCATGACTTCAAAATCTGCCAAACACTTCATTATTTTATTATAACCATGCTAATGGATGGTGAAGTAGACTTTATTTATGTGTTTTATTTCCCCTTGAATTTAGAACTGGAGTATTAACTGAGGGGCACTAGGCCAGAACAAAAGAAAGGCATGAATGCTGGTAGTTTACAGATTTTTAAAAATCTGCTTTGTTAACAGAACTTTTCCTAATAGTAATGCTCTTGGAAGTGAAGCAATATTTGGTAACAGCCGCTGAGTGAAAATACTATGTGTTATGTTTGATTTGCAGTGATAAGAGTAGGCAATGCTTAAGCCTCATTTCATGCCCTTCCCAACAGAATTTCCTGCTGGTGGGTGTTCAGTAAGTGCCTTTCAATGAATATGTGTCATGCTTTGGTCTGCTCCTTGGTGGCTACAACATTTCAAAAACTTTTGTGGCTCTTTTGGTTCATGTGCCCTGTGTTTGAAGTGAGCACATTTTTTTTCCCTCTAATATCAACAACTATTTTGGGCTGGAGAGATACCTCAGCAGTCTAAGCACCTGCCTGGCAAGCTCAAGCACCCAGTTCAATCCCTGGGACACACGCCATACTGACCCCATCACAAGCATGCTAAGCCAGCCACTAAGACAAGCCATGGTAACGCATGTGGGTAATCCCAGCTCTGAGGAGGCTAAAAAACAGGAGGATCACTATGAGTCTGAGCTGCGTGGTGAAACCCTGTACCAAATACATTAAAAAACAAAACAAAAGCACATATTTATCATGTTAATTTTTAATTAATACATATTTGATAATAATAAAATATATGGTATAGTATTATAACCACATTAAACAAAGTAGACAAGTTGACCTACTCCTCCAAAAAGGCCATTTCTCACGTTATCTTACTGACTTGTGGGAGTTAGACTGAACTATCTGAAGTGCAAAACACACAAAATTAGGACTTATATTTGGAGTAAATAATGCCATTGGCGCAGGGTAACATCCTGATAAGTACCACTCATTAGCCATCTCTCATGAGCCAGGATCTGTGCAGGGGAAGCTGTTATTTCTAATCCTGAAAATAACCCCATATGCTACAGCATTCTGCTCTGCCTTTGAGGGAGGAAACACAGCTTAACTCTGCATCTGCTAGGATTCAAACCCTATCCTGTAAAAATATGACATACCACAGCATCCTGAAGGTGCAGGTTTCTAGTCTTGCCTTTTCCATGGTCCTTTCTTATTTGTGAAAGAAGAGATGCCTTTTATGACTGCTAAATTATTCTCAAAGGCTGGGGAGATAGCTCCGTGGCACAAGTGCCTGCCTGGCAAGTGCAAGGTCGTGAGTTTGAACCCTGGTCCCGCAGATAAATAAATAAATAAATAAATAAATAAATAAATAAATAAATCTCAAGCCTCACATTCCCTGGAGAAATTACATTTATAGAGTGATTATTGTCATGAAGCTGGGACTATAGCTCAGCAGCATATGTGCCTGCCTGGCAAACGCAAGGTCCCATGTTCAATCCCTAGTACTACAAATAAATAAATAAATAAATAAATAAATAAATAAATAAAGTACTTTGTCATTATATACAGATTATTTGCACATAAAATATTGGTCACAATAATTTGAAAGTAACTATCAATAGCCAAGTACACGAAATCAAGTTATTGAACTTAAAATTCTTCATCAGTTTACATTTTTACTCAACGTATCCAGTACCTCTGTTATGGACTAAATATCTGTGTCCTGTGCTCGCCTGTACCTTGACTTTCCTGCTACCTTTTGGGCAAAGCAATGGGAGTTGCTGCCTCTGGGAGGCGATTGCGTTGTAAGGGTAGAGCCCTTCTGAAAGACTCTGAGTTCCTGCTCTGGGCTCTCAGCCCTCTAGGGACAGAGCAAGAGGGATGCCTCCAAGCCGGGAAGCCAGCTGTGGACCCCAAGCATGCAGCCACCTTCACGCAGGTCTCCAGCCTCCCTCCTGAACCGTGAGAAAGAGGATCTTGTTGTTGAAGCCATGAGGCTGTGGTGTTCTTATTGCATCCCCGTTTCTCTAAGGCAGCCGCGTGGCCTCTCTCCGCAGCACATTCCTGGCTCAGGGAGACATCCATGGTGAGGGCCCCCAGCAGCCGGCCCCTCTCTACAGCCACGGCTGCATAGAAGCAGACAAGGGAGACCTGCGTCTTGGGTCTACGTGGGTAAATGCGTCATCAGTTTCTCGGGTCCCCCACTGCTTGCTAAGAGGAGAACCTGAGTAGTGAGCAGCACCTCACAGGCTTGAGCTGAGGAGGAAAGCAGCTTTTTCCTAGGAAATTTTCTTGCCTTCTGGAGGACTATCTTTCTTGACTCTGTTAGTTTCATCTGACTGGAAAGTGCCATTGAGAACACTGATTTATAATTCCAGAATCACCTCCATGATTTTCAGGATTCGGCAGTGGAGACTTTTGACACAGTGGAATCTCCTGTGTAGGATGAAGAAAAGCCGGGAAGGTCAGCAGGGAAGCCTTACTCTATCTTTGAGAGGAGCAGGCAGAAGTGAATGAGAAGCTGGATCCCGAATATTTACCACTCTCCCCCCAGCCCTGTGTGAGCATTTTATCACTGTGATAAGCACCAGAGATAAACACTTTGTTATGCTTTGTGTCTCCTCCTTCTTTAAAGCCTTGTGTAGCCATGGGGGGCAGGCTTTTCGGAGGTGGCTGAATCTAGAGTTCATGATTGATTCATGGGCTAGGACTGGGATTAAGGGAGTGAGTGCCACACCCACTCTGGGGCAGGTAGCCTCCATACCATCTGAGGGACAGAGGGAAGTTCGCTCTTCCCCTCTTGCTTTTTGCCTCTGCCATTTGCCACCACACCACCCTGCCTTGGAGCCAGGGGACTGTGGATGGAAACCTCCACAGACTGTGAGCTAAGTAAACCTTTATTTTATTAACCTGGAGAATCTGGTATGTTGAGAGTAAAGCAAGACACAGCTTGAAGGGAGTAAAGGTTTATTTTGCTCATGTTTCAGAGTCTCCTGTCACTTGGCTATGTTGTCTCAGGGCCTATGAAAAGCAGGACATCATGGCGGAGGTGCCTGCAAAGGCTACTGCACATCTCAGGCATGAGGAAGCAGAGAGGAAGGGCCAGAGTCCCACATACCCCCAGGAAGTCCCTTCCTTTCCCAGCCTTTAGGTGATCCAGCTTCGAGGCAAGCCCTTAGCACAAAGGGCTTGGAGGGAAATTCAAGATTCAGAGCCTAGTGGGTCCCAGAAGAGTCCTAGTGCACATAGGCGCAGAGCCACTCTCTGAAGCGGAGGCCAATGGTAGATCCCTCGCAGAGGCTGCAGCTCCCCTGCCTCCCAGCCCAGGCTCCTTTGTGGGCAGGGCAGGACCATCGCTTTTACTTTGCATTTTTAGTAGACTACCTGCTAGTAGAAGTCCACAGATTCTGTACACTCATATAGATGATAGATGTTCCTGTTGCTTTGTACTCCTTACGCTAAGCCTACTCAATGTTTGACTTCCTTTATTTTATTCACAGAAGAAGGCTTGCTTATTTTAAAAAACCTGAAAATTTTCAACAGTGAAAATTTACGGCTGGGCATGGTGGCACACACCTATAATCCCAGCACTTGGGAGGCTGAGGCAGGAGGATTGGTGTGAGTTCAAGACCCGCCTGGGCTACAAAAGTGAGCTCAAAGCCAGCCTGAACTGCATAGTGAGACCTTGTCTCAAAAAGACAAAAAAAAGAAAAGAAATTTTGCCACCATCATGTCACCATTCAGAGATAGTTGCTATGACCCTTTATTCTTTCAATCTCTCGTTCCACATATGGGTTTATAAAAGTATTTTATAATACTTATAATACCTTATAAAATACTTTATAAAAGTATTAAAATATGTTAAATAACTTAGAGTTTTTTCCCTCCCTAGAAATAATGCAATTTTTACACAGCAAAATCAACAACCAGAAGAGTGAAGATGACCCACAGGGAGGAAATTATTTTCTAGCTGTTCTTCAGACAAAGGACTAATATTTAGAGTATAAAAGAAGGTGGGCAAGATGGCTCAGTGGTCTAAAGCACCTGCCTAGGCAAGCTTAGGCAACCACAGGGACTGTGGTTCGATCCCCAGCACCATGTGCTGCGTCAGCCCCATCCCCAGGACAGGCTAAGCCAGCCATAATATAGATAAATAAATAAAGTTTAGAATATATAAAGAACTTAAAAAAAAAAAAACTAACTAAAATAGCTCCACCCAAGTCTGAAGAACCAGTCAAAAGGTGGACATTGAAATGAGTAGACATTTCTCAAATGAAGAAGTACAAACAAAACAGAAAATAAGTATATGGGCCCGGCAGGATGGCTCAGTGGTCTAAAGTGCCTGCTTGGGAAAGCTTGGGCGGCTTCAGGGACCACGGTTCAATCCCCGGCACCACATGCTGCACCAGCCCTGCCCTCCAGGCGGGCTGAGCCGGCCATAAAAATGAGTGAATAAACAAACAAAGGTTCTGAAACAAGACAAAAATAAAAAAATTAAATAATAAAAAAAAGAAAATAAGTATATGGAGGAATGTTCTACATATCGCTAATCCTTAAAGCATTGAGATTCCATCTGATTCCAGGAAGAATGGCTATTATTGAACTATCAACCAATAACAAGTGGTGGTAAGCCATGGGGATTAAAAAAAAAAAAAAACCTTCTGTACTGTACTGTTGAGAGTACAGAATGGTGCAACCAATGTGGAAATCAGTGTGGAGATTGCTCAAGAAATTAAGACTAGAGGTCCCATTGGACCCAGCTATTCCCCTTCTTGGTTTCTTCCTGAAAGAATTAAGAGCATCCTATCATAGTGATGTATGCATACAAGTTTATATAGGCACAGTTTATAATAGCTAAATCTTAGAACCAGCCCAAGTGCCCATCAGCTGATGAACAGAGAAAGAAGATGTGAAGTTTTTTTTTATACAGTGGAGTACTACTCTGCCATAAAGAAAGAGAAACTTGAAACATTTATAGGTAGGTGGATGCACACTGAACCATACTCTTAAAGGACATACATTGGACACACATGTTTAAATATTGCATGTTTTAGGGCTGGGGAGATAGCTCAGTAGAATAAGCGCTTGCCTGGCAAGTGCAAGGGCCTGAGTTCAGTCCCTGGTTCTGCCAAAAAAAAAAAAATAAATAAATAAATATTGCATGTTCTTCTGGTGTGAGAAACTAAAAGTGTAACTAAGGACCAAAATGTCTATTTGAACCTGGGAAATGGAACATAAATGTTCAAATGGGAAGGAGAACAAGAGAGGAGGAGGGATAAAGGAAGCAAGGGAAAAGGAAAGAGAATAGAAAGAAAAAATGGAAATAAAACTTTTGTTAGTGATAAAAGGAAGAGAGGTGGAAGGTGGGGAGGGAATTGGGAAAAAAGAATCAAGATGCGTATGTACAGGTACAAATGTTCTGTAATGGATATGATCATTATGTACATCTAAAATTTCCCAAGAACCTTTATTTTTAAAATAGATAAATTAATACACTTTTGTTATAACAAATGGCATTTTAATACTTAAATAACATTTTTTTAATGAATTTAGGACTAAGTCTACAAGTCTCACTGCACAGCTGGAACTCATAGTGATCCACCTGTTTTCAGCCTCCCAAGCTCTGGGATTACAGATACGCACCACCATGCCCAGTCTCAATCTCTGTCTCAGTGCACAATAGCTGGCACAGCATGCCCAGGGGCAAACCCCAGCTGCGGTGCTCTGCTGAAGTGGGTGTTTTAGTCTGCTGAGCTATCTGGCCAGCCCTTAAATAACATTTATGTAGGTAATGTTAAACAAGTAGCTGTAATCAATCCCAGGCTATTGAGCATCTGTCTACATGGTTTTTACTATCATAAATAATTCTACATGAGTATCTGCATTGGGAAGTGCTGTGACCACACCGCCTGACGCAGTACCTCACACATGCTGGGAACTCAATATGAAATCCTTGGATTAACATTTCTACTTGAAGCTGTTTCCATATTTAAGATTCTAAATAGCAGAATTAGCAGCGGGCAATCATTCATTTAGACATCTTGTGTTATAAGTAAAAGAAGAAACCCATGAGGATAGTTTGGAGTGTCTTATAATCTCTAAAGGCAAAAGGGCTTCTCAGCCTGGGAGAAAGGCTGGCCCGGGGAGCTTGCGTGATGTCAATCATGGGTTCTCCCTCATCTGTGTCTGCCCTCTCTCCCTGCATCTTCTACTCCCTTCTCTTTTTGGAATGGCCCCACTCGCTCTTCTTGTCTATGTGGCAGAAAGACATGAAGAGGCTGCAAGAGTGGATCCAGTTCCCTGTGACAGGAGAGACTGGACGATGGAGTTGGACCCCACCCAGCAGGTGTCTGCCATGTCGGCCTTGTAGGCTATGGAAGGAGAAGGTTTTCCTCCTCCTTCTGTTTTGTTTTTCTTTGGTCTAGTTTTTTTTAAGTTTTGTTTTTTTGAGACAGGGTCTCACTATGTGTTTCAGTCTGGCCTTAAAGTCACTGTGTAGCCCAGGCTAATCTCAAACCCATGGTGGTCCTCCTGCTTCAGCCTCCTGAGTGCTAGGATTACAGGTATGTGCCACCACACTTGGCCTCTTTCTTGTTGCACTGGCCCCACCCCCTGGCATGGCGATACGTGCCTGTAATCCCAGCTCTGGTGAGGCTGAAAACAGGAGGATTACTATGAGTCCAAGCTGCATAGTCAGACCTTGTACAAAATACATAAAAGAAGAAAAAGAAATTTCATATGTTGTAGATAATAAAATTGTATATGCTTAAATTCACATATCATTAAGCTATGCCATAATTACAGTAGCCTTTGTCAACACCAAATTATAAGAATTTATAAAAATTCTCTCTCATTCTGTCACTCCTGCACTCCATACCAGGGGTTGAATGCATAGTTTTCACACTGGCTACATTCCTCACTTATTATTGGTTGACTGATTAGAGTAATTGAGACAGGGCCTTCCTAAACTGCTAAATTTCCCAGATTATATTTGAATTTGTACTCTTCCTGCCTCAGCCTCCCAGAGTATTAGTATTATTAGAGACAAACACCACCACATTGGGCTGCTCATTCTAGCACTTTCATGGCTTTATTTTCTATTTTTAAATCTTTAGAAGTCCAAAATTTGGCAGAGCTGACCTCCTCTTGGGAGACCTGAGAAAGAACCTTTCTTTCACTTCCTGTTTCTGGTGGCTGTCTGGGGACTTCTGGTTATTCCTCCGTGGATGGCTTCCTCTCTCTCATCCTTGCTTGTGTCTTCATGGCATTCTCTCTCTTCTGTCTCTGACCCAGCTCCATCTGCCTCACTCAGATAAAGACACTTGTCACTAGATGTAGGATACATCCAAATGATGTAAGATGACCTCTGCACCCCAGTCCTTAACTTCTATGGATAGGGGCCCTTCCCCCACATGGTCACCTGTGGGAGCTCTGCAGCTCAGGACATTTCTGGGTGAGGGCCATGCTATGCAACCCAATCCAGAAGCCATCCTGCAGCTGTCAAAATGTAGACTTTTGGGTTCTGCTGTTTTGCGACTTTTCTCCATATATTTTTGTATTTCTATATGGTGTTTATGCTGTATAAATATTACATATTGCATGTGAACTTACAGTTTGGTGGAATATCTATTTTCCAAGCTGTTTCTTTTGAAAATAAAACAGCAAGGAAATGTTTCTGTAGGCATTATAAAATGAGTAAAATCACTGTAACTTACCAGGTTTTTTTCTTTTTTTTTAAAGAAAAGTATTGGGGCTGGGGAGATAGGTCCATGGCACAAGTGCCTACCTGGCAAATGCAAGGTCATGAGTTTGAGACCCCATACCACCAAAAAAAACAAAAACAAAAACAAAAACATATATATATATATATATATATATATATATATATATATATAATAAAGAAAAGTATTTATAAATTAGGCTTTTAAGTTGATGCATATTTGGAACACGTGTTAAGATTCACCTTAGGGAACAAGAATATATAATAACATTTTGATTCTTTTTATCATTTATTTATCTATTTATCTTTATTTATATGGTACAGGGTCTTGCTATGCAACTCAGACTTGTAGTGATTCCCTGTCTCAGCTTCCTCAGCTCTGAGATTACAGGTGTTTGCTGCCACACCCATTCAGTGGCCAGTACTGTGGACGCGAGGTTCTGGGGCTGGCATGTCGAGCCCAGGTCCTTGTGCTTGCCAGGCAGGTGCTTAGACCACCAACCTATCTCCTCAGCCAGCCCAGAATTTTGGTTCTCATGGTTTCCCTTCCCACCTCGATTACCAGCATGCCTCCACTTCAGAGCCTTTTGCCTACTTCACCATCATCCTCACTAATATTACTATAATTACGTAGTACCTATTTGTGTGTAGAAAGACTGCCCTCTTCACGGGCAGTTGGTTTCTCTGCACCCTTGGCTTACTGATGCCCTCCCACTTGCCAGCTA
This sequence comes from Myocastor coypus, assembly GCA_004027025.1. Taxonomy (NCBI): domain Eukaryota; kingdom Metazoa; phylum Chordata; class Mammalia; order Rodentia; family Myocastoridae; genus Myocastor; species Myocastor coypus. The sequence continues at coordinate 19,505 of PVJA010011317.1, forward strand.
TTTCATTGCGTTCTCTAATACGGTCATGAACAGATGATAAAGAAAATGCAACATCTCCACATAATGGAATGCTCCTTGGCATAAGGAAGGACAGACTCAGGACATTTGTAGGAAAGTGGATACAACTTGAAAACATGTTGAGCGAATGAAGTCAGACGAGTAAATTTAAGTCCTTTTAAAATGTAGACAGTTTTCCGCATATACACATAATGATTAATTATCAAGATGGGATGAAATGAGCTCCTGATAATATCAGTTGTTTCCAAATGGTATCCTTAAAATCTATTATACATCTCCAAATGAACCAAGTATAAATTTCACTAAAGTACTGCATACTTTCAATTTAATAATATTCCCCACAACCTTCGCACCAACTAATGCTGAATATATTCAGAAATAAATACAGTAGAAGCTGAAACACATTTGTCAAAATTGAAGAAAGGAGAGATTCTGTGGACACATCATAAGACCTTAGTCATGTTATTTTGGCTAAGTTAATTGTCTTCAATTTCACTAAACAAACAAAAATAACAATCCTGTATATAGAAGGCATATAGTGCAATCTGTTACTCTTTATATTGTGAAATTAGCACACTATCTCTTGGTAGTATTTGGATGGATTAACACAATCACCTTTTGCATATGTGGAGAAACCCCTAAAAGCTACTTCTAGCCAATTGTATGCTGTGTGGCACTGTGCCAGTTGCTGTGGTCACATGGGGTCGACGCCACTTTCTACTCTATAAGAAAATCATTGTACTATCTCACCTGTGTCCCCCAGGGCAGCAGCCTTCATGAAACTGCCTACTTCTTTAAAGTTATCTATTTTGTTTTGTTTGTTTATAGCTAATTAAGTTGATTGGTATTTTAGATACCAATGTTTTTAAGTATCATTATGTATTCTAGTTATTTTGGGTATTTTAGATATTTAGATAACTTAGGCATTTTTAGTTTTTTCTTTTTTATATTTTTTAGGGAAGTGTCCACAGGGTGATTAGGGTCTCACTACTGACAGGACTCATAGTGATCCACCTGTCTACAGCCTGCCAAGAGCAGGGATTATAGATACACACCACCATGCTCAGCATGCCCTGGGGGCAGACAGTTTCTTCTTAGTCAACTAAGCTCATTGATATTTTTTGTTTTTATTTTTAAGTTGTTTTCTCATGAGGGTTTTTGGCATTATTTTTTAAGTATCATATAGGTATATTTTAGGTATAGGGTCTTAGTAAGCATTATAAAAGTGAGCAAAATCACTGGAATAGCCCAATTTTCTTACCTGTGATTGGTAACTCTGGGCATGTGGTGAAGATACAGCTGCCATCTGCCAAATATGTAGGTGCATTGTTTTCTGGGGTTTTTAGTTTTTTTTTTAGTTTTGTTTTTTGTTTTGTTTTGTGGTACTGGTCATTGAACTCAGGTCCTTGTGCTTGCCAGGCAAGCCCTTATTCTACTGAGCTCTCTCCTCAGCCCCCATGCAGGTGCATTGTTGCAACCTAAATGTGTTCTCTCTTGAAAAACCCACCCTGTCACATCATTACCATGTCATGCACAATAACATCTTATGAATATTTTCAGCAGTGCATACTCAAATCAGAAGGCTTGAGCTCTGATGTTATAAAACTGGTTTCAGGATCCTCAAAACAAGAGCATTTAGGAACCTTGGAAAAGAGTTTTGATTTTTTTTTTAAATTTATTTTACTCTGGGTGTGTTTATAAGGAACCAAAGGATCTCAATTTGTTTTACACTGTTTCTATGGCAAGGCCATTGTGTTAGTAGGACATGCGTGGGGGAGAAGAGTAGGCAGCCTTAAAGACTATTTCTTTCTTTAGCCAACCTTTATATCTATTTTACTTGCATTTTAATTAAAATAATTATAATTTCACAGACAGTTTGAAAACTAAGAATTAAGACAGAGACCTCCCTGTGTGTCTTGTCCATTGTCACCCAATGGTAAAGTTTTATAGAAGTACAATGTAATAGCACAACCAAGACAGTCATATTGCTTAAGCCCACTAAGCTTATTCTAATTTTCCTCGTGTTACTCAACTTTCTGCATATTGCATTCTGCACCATCTCGTCGCCTATGTATGCTCATTCTCGGACCTACCACAGTGGTCAAGACCTGGGTGTCTTCCAACACCCTACCCACTTGTCTTCAGCTTCTTCCTTCCCTCACATACGTCCATAACACTCACAATAACTGATGGACTCTGCATTCCAAAAATACTTTCATTTCCCAGTGCTGCATAAGTGGAATCAAGCATTTAAAATAGCATGGAACTTTGAAGATTGGCTTAGTTCGCCTAACATGATTTCCTGGAAATTCATCCAAGTTATTACACATATCCATAATGTTTCTTTTATTACAACAGAATAAGCCACAATTTGTTTAACCATTTAGCTGTTAAAGAACATCTGGGCTGGTTCCAGTTTTGAGATATCATAAATAAAGCTGCTATGAACATTTGTGTACGGGATTTTGTGTGAACCTAAGTTTTCATTCCACTGGGATAAATGCCCAACGGCGCAATTGCTGGGTATGCTAATTACATGTTTAGTTTTATGAGAAACTGCAGAACTGTTTCCAGAGTGGCTGTAGCATATCACATTCCCTCCAGCAACGCAGGGATCCAGTGTCTCAGGTCTTCTCCAGCATTCAGTGGTGTCACCAAAGAGGTATGTCACTCATAGGAATGCAAGAATGTCTTCTGGTAACTTTCATTTGCATTTCCATCAGAGCTAATGTTGAATATCTTTATATAGCTTATTAGCTATCTGAATATCACTTTTTTTTTTTTTTTTTTTTTTTTTTTTTTGAGACATGGTCTCACTATGCAGTTCAGGCTGGCCTTGTGCTCACTTTTGTAGCCCCCAGGCTGGTCTCCAACTCACAAAGACCCTCCTGGCTCAACTTCCCAAGTGCTGGGATTACAGGTGTGCACCTCTATGCCTGGAGCCACACAGCAGGCACCCACATCCGGGGCTGTTTCAGTATGCAGGGGAGAGGGGGAATCTGGAGCTGAGACTGAAGGGCATGTGGGGCCTGGGTTCAAACTCCAGTCCTTCTGCTTGCCAGGTAGGTACTTATGCCTCTGACCTATCTCTCTAGCACCATAATATCACTTTCAATGACTTGCCCTTTGCCTTTTTTTTAAAAAAGAGTAAAATATATTTATTAGGGGAAAGAAAGCTCCTATCTGAGAGGACAGAGCGGGAGGGCCCAAGCAGGTTGTTCCTATTAACGGTCTTTGGAAAAGTAAAGAATTAATTTTAGTAATGTCCAGATAGTAATATCAGTCTTGGTCTGAGAAATTTTTGATTAGCTCTAGGCTGAGAGATTTTCTCATGTTTCCCCATAAAGGTTTTGTGACCTCTCCCACTCTCACTGTCTGTCTGCCCAAGATGTGAAGTTTAGATCCTGGTTTTTTTTTTTTTTTGGCCTGTGAAGGCCCGATTGCTCCAACACATTCTCTTCAAAAGCTGTATTTATTTCTTAGACTGAACTGGTCGCGCACCTTTTTCATAAATCAATTGGGCATGTCTGTATGGGTCTATTTCCAGCTTCTGCTAATCTTAGAGTTTCTCTTTGCCAGCAGGAGGTCATTTTGTGCTATAAATTTCATTTGATTTTGGTGGCTATAAATCTTGATTTTGTGTGTGTGTGTGTGTGTGTGTGTGTGTGTGTGTGTGTGTTTTCCACACCGATCCTCCTGCTTCAGCCTCCCAAGTGCTGGGATTATAGGTGTGTATCACCACATCAGGCCTTAAATCTTGATTCTGATAGCAATAAGGCTTCAAATCTAGTAGAGTGATTGCTTCTATTTAATATTTTTTCAAAGCCCTTTTAGCTATTTTAGTTTTTTAGGTTGTTGTTAGTGTTTTTTTGTTTTTCTATGTTTTTGCCTGTCAATATAAACTTCAGGATAATCTTGTCTGTAGTTAAAAATATTTTCAGGGCTTTTGATTGGCATTAATAGTCCTTGAAATGTTTAGTAGTGCATAGTGACATCCTTTATTTCATTTATGAAAGTTTTTTGAGTTTAATCTCTTTTTATTTGTGTCCATCTTACTAGAGAATTTGTCAATGTCACTAAATTTTCTTCCTTCAAAGTCAACTTTTTTTGTATTTGCTCTTCTGTTGTATTTCTAATTTCAGAGTTACTAACTTGTGCCCTTGTCATCGTTTTATTTGTTGTTGTTTGCCCCTCTCAAGTTTCTTGCACCAGGAAGCTACTGCTGGCATGAGACCCTTCCATGTGACTCACAGCAGCCTCCAGCTAGCCAGGGTGCTCCAGCCAATGCTCTCCCTGAATTCCACATACTGCAAGTCAGTTCTCATTTCCGATTGGCTCCTGAGTCTGCAGATTGCTCTGGGTCCTGCCTCTACCCACAGATTCCTTCTCCTTCATCTTCATTTTGTTTTTCTCTGGAACACTTTCTGCCTCTCAAAATTTTCCTTATTTGTCTTATTTATTTTATTTGATCTCTGTCCTTTCCCATTGAAGTGGGAGCTGGCAAGTAGAGAAGGGAATTGTTGTCCACTCTTTTCTGCTGTTTCCACAGCACGTGGCACACACGAGCCACTTAGCAATTGGGGGTGGTCTAGAAAATAACGTGTGTCATCTTGGAAGTGGTGGCTTGGCTTCTCTGATTTCATACTGATAGAAAGATCAGAGATAAAAACATCAATAAAGAGCAACTAGAGTCAGGCGTGGTGGCGCACACCTGTAATCCCAGCACTCAGGAGGCTGAGGCAGGAGGATTGGTGCAAGTTCGAGACCAGCCTGGGCTACAAAAGTGAGCTCAAGGCCAGCCTCAACTGCATAGCGAGACCCTGTCTCAAAAAGACAAAAAAAAAAGCAACTAGAGCCAGGGAGATGGCTCAGCACTCTAAGGGGCCTACTTAGGCAAGTTTAGGCAGCCATAGGGACTGAGGTTTGATCCCCAGCATCACATGCTGCGCCAGCCCCACTCCCAGGACCAGCTGAGATGGCCATAATTTTTAAAAAAGAGCAACTAGCAGCCAAATAAAAAGGAAGCAAAGAATAATTCAGGCTTAAAAAAATGAGCATTTGTTTTGTTTTTCTTTTAAAACAGTCTTGCTATGCAGATCAGACTGGCCTTGAGTTCACTTTGTAGCCCAGGCTGGTCTCGAACTTGCAATGATCCTCCTGCCTCAGCCTCTGTTCTTGTTTCTTGAGTTCTCATGTGTGCACTCTTAACTCATTTAATCCTCATGCAGCAGCAAGATTTAGCAACAAAAAGTGTTGATCTTCATTTCTGTTGAAAGGACACTGTCGTTCCTAGAATCCAGGGAGTCTGAGACTGGATGTGGTGGTGCGTGCCTGTAATCCCAGCTCTTGGGAGGCTCTAATCAGACGGATCACTATGAGTCTGATCTAGTAGTGAGACCCTGAACACCCTATAGATCCTTCCCTAAAATACAAAATAAATAAATAAATAAATAAATAAATAAAATATAAAGTTTTTCATTTTGTATAGAGAAGAAATCAATTACTTAAAAAAACTTACTACTGGTTGGAGAAATATCTCAGTGGTCTAAGCACCTGCCTAGCAAGTGTCCAGGACTGAGCTTCAATCCCTGGTACCACATGCCATGCTGTCCCCACCCCTGGAAGTGCTGAGCCCATTAGTATAGGGCATGGTGGCACACATCTATAATCCCAGTGCTGGGGAGGCTAGATAGGGGGATCACTAAGAGTCTGAGCTGGGTGTGAGACCCCGTGCCAAATACATAAATAAATACATACATAAAATATGTTTTAAAAAGAAAAAAAAATTTACTTCTGTGTGCAGTGGGTGTGGAAGGAACAGCCAAAGGACCCCTCCTGGTTTCTCCCCTACAGTGTTGTAGCTCTGGCCTTCCAGGAACCTTCCTCCTTTCCTCTGTCCTCCTGTCTGGAAGCTGTCACCTCTCTGACTTCCTTTCCTCTCTCAATATGCAATAGCTCACTGGGGTCCCCTAGTCTAGGTTTGCCAGCATAGAAAGCTTCCCTCTACTCCGTCTCTTCTAGACTTGCCCCTACTTAAGGAAATTATTAAACACACCCTGGGATTTGGGGAAGTTCCAATTATGATGACCATGAGGCTTCTTTATCATAGAACCGTATGAAATATGCAATTAGATTCCAATATCGGAAGACAGAGGCCATAAACTCTGATCTATCATATTCAAGTTATGGCCAAGAGAGGTATAACTGTAGTTGTGAAATCAAAAATCATTTTCCCGGGGCCTGGCGGGATGGCTCGGTGGTCTAAAGCACCTGCTTGGAAGGGCTGGGGCGGCTTCAGGGACCGCGGTTCGATCCCCGGCACCGCATGCTGCGCCGGCCCTGCCCTCGGGGCGGGCTGAGCCGGCCGTAAAAATGATTGAATAAACAAATAAAGATTCTGAAACAAGAAAAAAAAATTAAAAAAAAAAAAATCATTTTCCCAGTAGCTTGTTATCATTTAAAATTAGTAAAGAAAAACAGAGGCTATCATTTTGACTTTTCAAAATCTTAAGAATTCATTAATCCTAATACTCTTGGCCAGCAAGTTGAGATACAAAGTTGGGGCTTCATAATCTATACCTGACAAAACATCATTAAATCCTGCTAATTGAGGACAGAGAAAGTGGGAATTAGTCAAAAAATAAAATTATAGCATATAAAGAAATGCAGCCTTTATGTATCTTCACTCACACTATAACTCCCATTAAATGGCAAGTAAGTCTTGCAAAGTATAGGTCCCGAAGGGAGAGCCTCCCTTTAATGAGTAGCTAAGAATCCTTTTTAATTAACAGGTTGTTTGTAAATGTGAACAAGTATGAATTATTTTCAGTGAGTGAAACACTTTTGCTGAAGTATCTCCCCCTGCAATTGTGTTTGGTAAGCGTTCTGACAAGGAGGGGCCAGACAGAGGTGCAGGCGGGACCTCATGACGTAAGACCCTGCCTTGGCACGTTTCTTAGGCCTAGTCTTCAGGGCCACCAGGGAGAGGCTTTCTTCCCTCCTTACCGGCCTCCTGCAGGCTCATTCTCCTCTGCTCCATTCTCACTGCTTACGGGAAAAGACCAGGGGCCTGTGCTTCGAAGAGCAGCCTTCAGTCCCTTGGTGACGTCCTTCAGGGACCCCTAGGAGCAAGAACGCGTATGCTCCAGGTTGTAGCTTGCTATTCTAGGTATTTGGGCTCCTGCCACGTCATTTAAGGAAGTTTCCCCAGGCCCCAGCCTCCATTAAGCCCGCCTCCGCACCTGTGTTCACCTTGCCTCCGGCCTGAGCTCCGCCCCCACCTGCCCTCCCTCTTCATGCCACGCTTTGCTTTATTGTAATGGCACCAGATCATCACATAATTTCTGGTACATTATAAGCACCCATGACATCCAGCCCTTTTACCAGGAACTTAAAAAAAAAAAAAACATGTATCAGTTTTACATATTAACGGGGTTCAGTATGGTATTAGCATATGGGGTTCACTAATCAAATACAACTTTCCTTTTTCCAGCCCTTTTCCCCACCACAACCTTTCCAAATTCTAGTCATCACTATTCTACTGTTAGGTTAGCTCTTATCAGCTTCCACTTCTGAGAGAAAACAGTGGTACCAGTCTCTGTGTCTGGTTTATTTCACTTTATATAGCGTCCTCCTGTCTGATCTATTTTGCTGCAAATGAAAAGACTTTATTCTCTTTATGGCTGAATGATACTCTAATATTTAATATATACATTTACCATGCTTGTACACCTGCTGATGGACACTAACGATGAATCTCGGCTCTCCAGAGTGATAGCGCAATAAACACGAGCATGTAGCTATCTCATTGGCATGCTGATTTGTTGTCTTTAGATGTATATCCAGAAGTAGGATCGAAGGACCATACAGTAGGTCTGTTGTTAGGTTTTTGGAGGAACATTGGTGTTGCTCTCTATGATGGTTGCAGTGATTTTCATTCCTATGAACAATGTGTGAAAGTTCCTTTTTGCCCACGCGTTTGTCAATAGTTGTTAGATTTTGGTTTGGAAGCTTTGTTTATACTAGTTGTTCTAAGTGGTGTGAAATGGCATCTCATTTGGTACTTTTGACTTGCATTTCCTGGCAGCTAATAATGCTGAGTATTTTTCTATATGTATTGGTTGGCCATTTGTACTACTTTTTCTGAACAGTGTCAGCTCAGATTATTTGTGTGTTTAAAAAATTGAACTACTTATTTTCTGTTGTTAAGTTCTATTGAGTACCTTATGTATTCTAGATATTAACTGTTAGATTAAGAGTTGAAAATATTTTTTCCCATTCCACAGGTTCTGTCTTCACTCTGTTGATTGTTTCCTTTACTGAGCTGTGTTTTCGTTTGATGAAATCCTGCCTGACAAGTTTTGTGTTTGTTGCCTGAGCCCAAACCAGAGAATCACTTCTAGAACTGTCCATGCCAAGGTCTTGCAGGGTTTCCCCTTTGTTGTCTTCTATCCAGTCCAGAGTGTCAGGTCTTACATTTAGGTCTTTGATTCATTTTTTATCTGCTTTTCCCCATGATAAGAGACAGGAGTTAAATTTTAGTAGTATGCATATGGACACCCAGTTTTTTCCACCACCAAATGTGCTACTTTTTTCCACAATGTGTTTTTTGTTCCTTTGCCAAGATTCAATTTGCTATAGATACTTCCGTTTATTTCTGAGATTTCTCTAATGTCCCATGTGTCCCTTTTTCTACTTATATACCAGCACCATGCTACTCTGGCTTCATAGTATGTCTGAAAATCAGGTATTGTGTTGCCTCCAGCTTTGTTCTTTTTGCTCAAGAGTGTTTTGGCTACTCTGGGTCATTTGAACTTTAGCCTAAATTTTAGAATTTTTTTTCAGTTTTGTGAAGAATATCATTGGTGTCTGATGGGGACTGCATTGGATTTTCTGATCCCTTTGGGCAGTGTGAATATTTTATTTATTTATTTTTATTTTTATTTTTATTTTTGGCAGGACTGGGGATTGAACTCAGGACCCTGCACTTGCCAGGCAAGTGCTTATTCTACTGAGCTATTTCCCTGGCCCCTAGTGTGAACATTTTAACAGCATTAATTATTGCAATTGGTGAACATGGGAGAGCTTTCAATTTTTGTGTCTTCTGTTTCTTTAGCGGATATTTTATAATTTCCATTCTTGAAGTTGTTTTTGTTGTTGTTATTTTATTCTTTCTTTTTTTAACTTCCTGTGTTATTTATTCTTAGATTTCTTTTTGTAGTTATTGTGAATTGCTTAAATAAATTCTTAGGACATTCAGCATTGATGTATTAAAAAAATAAACTTTTCTCCTTCCTCATATAGTGTCATCCTTGGCTTTTAGGTTCTTTGAAGCCTAAGACTTTTCTTATGGGTTTTTCTTGTATTTCAAGTAGCTAGCAGATGGTGTGGTCGCTAATACAATCAATGTATAAGAGAGGAACGCTTTATCCTCATGACAAGATGCTGCTCTAGGCTGCCTGACCCCATGGCCTCAGGCTCTAAGTGTCCAGAAAGCCTGTCAGTTGTGGGACTCCCAGTGTAGTTTGCCCCTCATTTCTGGGGCAAGAAGAAAACTGGAGATTGCATGTAACATTCAATTTCTAGAAGATTGGATCTGGAAGTGGCAGAGAAAAAGATCAGGTGGCTTATCTGCCATCAGACTTCATTCTCTGGACTTCTAGAACTAACACAAGCAGGGGGAGACAGCCAGACAGGGGAGGAGCCACCCTATTCTAAGGACTCTCCAGTATGGCTCTTCTGTGTCTATAACTAGGGTGGCCAGCTGTCTTCATTTGCCTAGGACCGTCCCAATTTTAACACTGAAAATTCTGTTTCCCTAGAAACCATCTCCTAGGACACAGAAAGCACAGGCTTTTTGGCAATGGGTGCTGCAGGTCCAGAGGAAGAGGGAATACAAAACTTGTGAAGCAGCTACAAAAAGTAGAGATGGAAAGAAGCCTTATTTTGGGCACCAGATGGATACTACATAGGTTTGCCTGTCCTCTGTAGCTGTTCTCACTACTGCCAAAATCTGGTAGTTTTTGTCCTCCTGGTGGAGTTGGCAGTTAAAACTTGGGGTTCTTTGTAAGAGATAACAGATGTTGCATCACTCAGAACCACATGATTAAAGGGAGGAATTAAGGGATTGGTAACTCTGCATATTAAGATCCCAGGTCTGGCTTTGCTGTTTGTTAAGTGCTGTGCTCTGTTCTGAGACAGTACCAGGAAAGGTTGGAGGTATAAGTCAGTGGTGGAACACATTCTTAGTACTCCCAAAGTGAGGGTTCGGGCCTTAGCACCCCCTCCCCAAAGTGCTACCTAAAATGTTACAGTGCGAGGCCTTCTGATCATCTGAGCCCCTTAAATGCTAAGGTAGAAAGAGAAATTCTAATGACAGAGGCAAAGCCACACACAGTGCTACTGAATTAGGGCAGTGAATGATCAGAGTCCACTGCACCATATGCAGAAAGGAAATTGGGGTCGAGCTCCATGGGTGGCTGCACACCTGTGGAGACCGACTGGCTAATCTGGGCTCAGCTAGGCAAGAACTCCTAAAACAAAAGCAGTCTCAGCTCTCCAAAGACACACTATGCCCCTGGAAGCCACAGCTGCCAACTAGGCGTGGCAGCCCCCACAGGTGACCCGCGTGAGCATTTCATCCCCTGGCTGCTGTCTCAATCTGAGTTTGCTTCACAGGCTGGAAGCAGCAGTACCCTGCAGGAAAGCAGAAGTGGAAATCCTGATAACAGGGAAATTGGGATGATTCTGTCAGGTCTCACCAATGGTATTGCTTTTTAATTTTTATATTATTTTGGGGTACTGGTTAAAAGGGATGGAGCTTAAAGCTTTTACACTGAGCTATCTTCCAACCCTTTAATTTTTTTATTTTTTTATTTTTTTTATTTTGAGACAGGGTTGCTCTCTGAGTCACTAAATCACCCTGGCTGGGCTTGAATTTACAGTCTCCCTGCCTCAGCCTCTCAGAGCAGTGGGATTACAGGTGTGTACTACTGCACCAGCTTTTGATACTGTTTTCTGAAATGTCAAGTGATACTTCAGGTGACAGCAACAAAAATGTTCTGCCAGCATCCAGGGATTTCTATTCAAAAATTGAAATTTCCAATCATTTTCTTGGTCACTGAGAAGGTTCTGATGAAATCTCAAAAACCATAAATTAAAAAAGATGGTTGATATTTTGCACAAATCCAACTGCGCTTTGCTCATTTATCTCCACACTCAGCAGATAGTGCAAGTGTAAATCTTGGAAATTCCATTCAGTCTAACCAAAGAAACTGAAATGATCGTATCTAATAAACACCTTGCTCTCTTCCAACAGCATGCTTCTTTTATTAAAAGTATGAGTCACTGATGGGTAGTAATGACATTCATGGCGTGTTACCTCTGGGGCACTTTCAGTTTCATCCAAGCATGAAGAAGTGCTGAGAGAAAACCTTCAAGAAGGGCTGATGAGATAGCTCGGTGGACTAAGCACTTGCTTAGGCAAGCACAGGGCCCAGGGTTCAAGCCCTGGTACCCCAAGTTTCACTATCCCTTCCCCCTTGGTGCCTTCAGCCGGCAATGGAGTCTGGGTGAAGTGGTACAAACCTGTAATCTCAGCTCTTGGGAGTCTGAAAACAGGATGATCACTATGAGTCTGAGCTGTGTAGTGGACCCTGCATAAAAAAAAAAAAAAAAAAAGAAGAAGAAAAAGGAAAAAAGAAAGAAAAGCTTCAATTTATAGACATGGAAGGACACAGTCTCCATTTTTAACTCCCTGTTGTTAAAATGTTGGCCTGTCATCAAATCATATTTTCAAAGTTTGAGACAAAAGAATTTTCTGCTCTAGTTTGAAGATCCACTGAGGATGAGAACAAAGACAAAGAAATACAACAAAGCAGATCCTTATGCCAGTTCTTCACAAGTGCTGGATGATCTCTGTTGTAGCCAGAAGCGTACCTTGTGAAAAAAAAAAAGTTGTATGACATAAAAAGATTGCATTTTTGAAATACATTGGCACCATTTTCCTGTGGAATTGGGGATTAAACTCAAGGTCTATACACTACGAACTCATCCACAGCCCTTTTTTATTTTCATTTCTAAGTAGGGTCTCTCCAAGCTGCTAAGTGGCCCACACTGGATTTGAGCTTGCAGTGTTTCTTCTTGAGCTTCCCAGAGTGCTGGGATTATGCAGCCTGCCTGCTACACCAATTGAAAGACAATTAAAGCTTCTACAAACAGGCGATCAGGTAAAATTGGACTTCCTCAACAGAATTAGAACTTTGTTTTTTATGAGGTCACAGTGTGAGTTTACTTCAATCAGTTTTCCCTAAGAAAGAGAGGCTTAGCTTCACACCCATGCAGAATGTTTAAAAAATCACTGGCAGGGTTTGGGACTAATGTTCAGTGGGACAGCAGCTGCCTAGCAAGAGCAAGGCCCTGAATTCAATTCCTGGTACCACCCCCCCCCTAAAAAAAATGATGGGTAAACTTAAATATAAAAACCCAAAAGATTAAGATCTGAGGAGAAGAGCATAAGATAACCCCAAGAACTTCAAATCAGGTCGACAGTGCTTGGATTGGCATCAAAACTAAGATCTGTAAGAGACAAATTTAATACATCAGAACTTTTCCTGAGGAAAAAGTAAATTGCTGAGGGAAAAATAACTTAATTGTGGGAAAGAGTTTATTGGTTTTTTGTTTTTTTTTTTTTTTTTTGTCTTTTTGAGACAGGGTTTCAGTATGTAGTTCAGACTGGCCTTGAGCTCACTTTTGTAGCCCAGGCTGGTCTCGAACTCACACTGATCCTCCTGTCTCAGCCTCCCAAGTGCAAGGATTACAGGCATGTGCCACCACGCCCAGATGGAAAGAGTTTATTGTAAAGATAAAAAAAATCAAATCTTACGGAGAAAGTATTTGCGAGCTTCTATCCAAGAAAGTCTTTGTAACTAGAATATATAACTTTTAAAATAATAATAGAAGGGCTGGGGAGATAGCTTAGTGGTCTGAGCACCTATCCAGCTTTGATCCCAAGTACTGAATGCTGTGCCTTCCCCAAAGCCAAGCATGGTGGTGCACCCTTGTAATCCCAGCACTAGAAAGGCCAAGACAGAAGGATAACTACCAGGCCTGGCAGGATGGCTCAGTGGTCTAAAGTGCCTGCTTGGGGAAGCTTGGGCAGCTTCAGGGATTGCGGTTCGATCCCCGGCACCACGTGCTGCGCCAGCCCTGCCCTCAGGGCGGGCTGAGCCGGCCATACAAAAAAAAAAAAGAAGGATAACTACCAATCTAAGCTGGGTAGCAAACACTCTGTATCAAATAAATAAATAGGAGGCTGGGGAGATAGCTCAGTAGAATAAGTAGAATAAGTGCTTACCTGGCAAGCACAAGGGCCTGAGTTCAATCCCCAGTTTTGCAAACAAACAAACAAACAAATGACCTAATTTAGAAAGGAGCAAAAGTGTCTGGGGGAATAGCTTGGCAGTCTAAGTGCCTGCCTGTCCAGCACAAGACGCCAGGTTTAATCCTCAGTACGGCTTGCCATGCCTGCCCTGGCCTGTGCAGGTCACCAAAACTGGGTATGGTGGTGCATGTCTGTAATTCCAGTTCTGCGGAGGCTGTGACAAGAGGATCACTACTAGTCTGAGCTGAGTAGTGAGACCTTGTATCAAATAAATGAAAGATTAATTTTTTATGTATTTAGCACAGGGTCTACAGGATTTTACTGTACAGATCAGACTCATAGTGATCCTCCTGTTTTCAGCTCCCAAGTGCTGGGATTACAGGCATATGCCACCATGCCCAGTTACAGCACAGCATGCAGGGGATAGAACCTAAAAATTTTTAAAGAACAAAAGGCACTGACATCTCACTGAAGGTGATATACCTGTGACGGGTGAACACAAGAAAAACTGTAAACACCATTAGCCACTAAGAAAACACCAGTTCAATCCAGGAGATATTATTGTACACTAACAGAATGGCTAAAGTGAAAAATGCACCGTGATAATGCAGGGATGCAAAGAAGCTGAATCGCTTCTGCACTGCTGATAGGAATGTGCAGGAGGACGCCTTCCTGAAGGCAGCTGGGGAGTTCCTTTCATAATGCAAGGTGGATTTGCCTTGCAGCTCAGCCATGGGGTCCTGAGGCATTTATCCCACTTAAGTAATGAGCCATCAGCATATTCATAATAGCCAAAATTTGGAAGCTACGCAAATGTCTTTCAATGGGATTGTTAAACCAACAGATGTATCTACACAATGGAACACCGCTGATCCAAAAAAAAAAAAAAAAAAAAAAAAAAAGAATGAACCACTGACACACGCAACTACTTGGATAAACCCTTAGTAAATTATACTGACTTTGGAGAAAGCCAATTCCAAAAGATGTCATACTAGATGATTTTACTTATGTAATGTATATTAGGAACTATAATTATAGAGATGCAAAACAGACTAGTACTTACTGGAGATTAGGGATTTTAGGGAGGAGATTCGTGTGACTGCACAGGGTGACAAAGGGAGGGTTCTGGCCATGGGACAGTTGGGTATCTTAGTGGCAGTGGTTGGTGGTTATACAAGATTATCCTGTACTGATAAGATTTCAGATCTGAATGCCATGTTTGGATTTATCAATGCTGTCTTCTTGACTGGGTACTGTTCTAGACTCATGTAAGATATTGTCATGGGGGAAGCTGAGTGCAAGGGATGTAAGATTTCCTGGTGTATTTCTTTCAACTATTTCTGTAAATTTTAAGATAAAAAGTTTTATGAAAGTGGACAGCTAGACACAAATAGACCATGTGATGGATTTATAGAGGCAAGCAACCTGATTAATAAATAAGCCTGTAGATGCAAAATGAATAGGCATTTTCGGATATCTGGAAATAAAATCCCAGAAGACTACAAACTTGACTATGCTAAGAAGTAAAATGATAGATATTCCACACTTAGTTGTGTGTGTGTGTGTGTGTGTGTGTGTGTGTTTTAATGTATTTAGTATAGAGGCTACAGGATATCACTGTAATGATCAGATTTGTAGTGATCTTCCTGTTTTCAGCCTCCCAAATGCTGGGTTTATAGGTATGTGCCACCACACTCAACTGCCTTCTCAGTGAGCCCCAGGAGTGGGGCTGGCATGGCATGCTGAGGATCAAACCCGGTCCCTGCATCTGCCTAAGCAGGCACATTAATCTGCTGAGCTATCTGGCTGGCTCTAGTCCCACTGTTAATTACTATTGCCACTGTTAATTAATCATATTGTTTAATTTAAATTTATATAAGAGAATGGAAAATAATGCAGAATGACAGTTTCGCTTATCTTCCTTTTTATGTCGAAGGGGTAACATGTTATAATTGCTTATTGTGTGTTTCTCTTAGCCTGTTTGTGCTGTTATAACAAAATACCAGAGAATGAATAATGTCCATAAAGAATGGAAACTCACTCTTTACAGTTCTGGAGTCTGGGAACCTGAAGACAAAGATATCCTCAGGTCCCACATCTGACAAGGGCTGCTCTCTGCTTCCAACATGGTGCCTTGGTGCTGCCTTCTGGGTGGGGAAGTGCTATGTATTAATGTGGCAGAACAAACAACAACTCTCCTCATGAGGACTCCACCCTTATGAGTTTAATCACCTCTTAGAGGAGGTCCTCCTTCTTAGTTCTGTCACCTTGGTGATTAAAGTTCAACTCATGACTCTTGAGCTCTAGCAATGTTTTATTCTGATGTCTTTTCTTGCCTATTATTGCAGTGTCCTGAGTTGACTCTGAAGGTTGGTCATCCCATGAATAATTTAACAATAGTGGCAAATTCATCCAGCTGCAACTGGCTTCCTGACGCTCTTCCACCCACCTGATGTTTCCTTGAGGTGGGGATAGCAAGGAGTGATCCAGGCAGCTCACGCATTGACCTGAGGTGGTGTGTTCTCCTCCACTTAGAGAGCTCTCAGCGTTAGTGCCTCAGTTGGCAGGTATTCTTGAATAATCTGAATGCAGCATTGTGGGTAATAAAGACAGATGTGAGAGGGAAGGCTTTGAAGTTTAAAAAAAAATGTACAAATTTTAAGAGAAGTTCTTTTCTTTCCTAACTTCCCTGAACATAATAACAGGTACATAAATATTTGTTGAGTACATGAAAAAAATGAATGAATAAATTAATGAATGAATGTTTGAATGATATTTGAAGTGTTATTTGAAATGTTTCTTTCTTTTTTTATTTTTTTTGTGGGATCAGGGTTCGAACTCACGACCTTGCACTTGCCCAGCAGGCACTTGTGCCTCGGAGCTATCTCCCCAGCCCCTGAAATGTTTCTAAATTTTCCAGTCTACCTAACTATGGAGATTGAAGAATTAGAGACTGGATCTGAAAGTTTTTAAGTGTTTATCACATTTCTGAGTTGATTTAAGTTGGTTCCACATATAGGAATATTATATTTTATGCTATTTCTGGAACTAGTTCTTTGCTGCCTTCAGGATATCAGAGAAATTAATTTGGCTTTATCAGAATGTTTCCAAACAATCCAAAGACAGGAAGCCACACCCTTTCAAAACATGCTCTCTTGCACATGTGCTTAAGCTCAGCTGGACTTCTATATTTTTTGACTTCCCCAGCTTTTATAGAGCTTTTCATTTTCTATAATATGCACTCCTTCATGGAAATATTAATCACATTTAAAATTAGAGCTTTTCATGGTGACAAAGTATGTGAGTTTATAATATGTATCTTTTCAAAACATATAAGACCTACAATAGCCTCATCCCACCCTGGCCTCATAGTGTCAAGGATGAAAAGTCCTTCAGCTCTTAAGCAGTGAGATCACTGAGCTTCATAGCTCTAAGGATTATTGGAACTCATGCTTATGCCCCTCACTCTGCCTTCCCCACCAAGCCCCACAGGCTCACCTCGCTGTAGTACAGATGAGGAAACTTGGCACCCAAGATCCCTTTCACACATTATCTCCATCATGTTCTTTTTGAACCTGTCACCTTAGGGATGCAGGCCTTTGTTATCCAAAGAGATGACCACTGAGGCATTATGTAGGTTGATAGTGCATGGGAAGTGTTTTCCTGGGCTCTGTGTGCTCCCCTTTGGAAAGAGGAGGCAAGACCTTCAGGAGAACAGGGAGATAAAATTGCCCCCTGCAAGGAAGCCAAACAGCGGTGACTATGGTGCCAGCTCAGTGCCAGCCTTGGGTTTTCATTTATTTGTCTTTCCTTTTTTGTTTTTCTGCTGGACCTGGGTTCAAACTTATGACCTTGCACTCACTTGTGCCCCAGAGATATCTCCCTGGCCCTTCATTTGTCTTTTTGAAGCTTGCTGTCACAAGTAATGAAGATGTTGCCAATTGTCCTTAGCTTTTTTATTAACTATTATTATTATTATTATTATTATTATTATTATTATTATTTTGTCTTTTTCGGACAAGGTCTTGCTATGCAGTTCAGGCTGGCCTTGAGCTCACTTTTGTAGCCCGGGCTGGTCTCAAACTTTCACCAATCCTCCTGCTCAGCCTCAAAAGTCCTGGGATGACAGATATGTGCCACCACACCCAGCTGTCTTTAGCTTTTGAAGCCCAGTCTTCTCAAATATCATATTTAATAATCTTTTTGTGTCATTAAACCTGGTGAATTATAGAATTTCCAAACCTTTCGCCTAAATAGGTATTTGCAACATTTATTGGATAAGAGTTTACTAATGCGAAATAGTATACGATGTTGTCATTTACTCATAATATTCTTGTGTTTATAAAAATGTACTTATAGAAATTATAACTACTGTAAGTGAAGAAGTTGGATAATTAGCATTAAATGTGGGTGGTATTTGTACAAACAATAATTCTAGTGTACTTAAAATAGCAATATTCATCAAAAATTAAAGTATCAAATTAACTTAAAAGTATTTTCACATAAATAGGTACTATTATAGGAAAGTATTTAATTATCCTGAAGTTTCTTTTATAGAGTGTTTTGCCAATGATACTGAGATGAGCTATGCAGTCTTTAGGAGGACTATTTTAAAAGAATGTGATTTGGTGAAATTGTCCAGTTGCAATTAGTTCAACCTTTTTAAAAGTAAAATCTCTAGCTAGGCATGGTGGCACACGCCTATAATCCCAGCACTTGGGAAGCTAAAGCAGGAGAATTAGTGTGAATTCGAGACTGGCCTGGGCTACAAAAGTGAGTTCAAGGCCAGCCTGAACTGCATGCACAGCAAGACTTTGTCTCAAAAAGACAAAAAAAAAAAAAAAAAAAAAAAAAAAAAAAAAAAAAAAAAAAAAAAAAAAAAAAAAAAAAAAAAAAAAAAAAAAAAAAAAAAAAAAAAAAACCTTAGTATTTTCTTCTAGCAAAAAATCTCAATCAAAACATTCATACACACCCCAGTGACTTCTGTACAATTTTTAGCACTCTTGTATTAATCTCTATCTGGAATCAGTGTTTACAGGTGAAAACCTGTAATAGAGGTTGCTCAGAATGAAGTGCACACTGCTGGAAGCCCCACCATGCCTGTCACCCTAGGGATGAAAGGTTAGCCCACCTCTCTCGGAAGCAGGTGCTCGCTCTGTGCATGCACTGACTCCTGGAATACCGAATAGTGTCAGGACTAAAAGGCAGGGCCAGGTGTAGGCACCTCAAAGACCTTGTCTGTAGAGTCTAGTCAGAGAGAGAGGCAGGCTTTTAGTGCTCCAAAGGGAAAGTAATTAGAAGTTCTTCATGGTCTATCTGTACGCTTGCCTCTACAATGGAGTAGCTATGGAACTTGGTTTGATAGCACTTTTTAATTCCAAAAGGAAGTCAATTACCTAAACCTCCCACTGCCTTTAGAGTAGTTTCTATAAATACCATTTTCCGAAGGGAGCAACCATTCAGGCAATCTTACTGAATACATCCCATGTACATCACAGTGTGAAGAAGCCAGTTCCTTGAATAAGCATACACAATGTGTATGGTGCACCTGCAGATCAAGCCTTATGTATCAGTTAGTTACGGCTGTGTGACAAACTGCCATAGTGCTTAGCATATGAAAATGAGTACTGGCTCTATAGACTGGCAGATGGGTTGAGATCAGCTGAGTGGTGCCTTGGGCTTACTACTGGGGTGAGTAAGAGTGTGGCAAGGGCAAGTGCGGCTGGGGTGAGGGGGAGTGTAGAATTGCTTCACTCCTGGTGTATGCTGGCAGGCTGTCCACCAGGGCAGCTCATTTCTTTTCCATGTGACCCTGCCAGCAGATACGATGAGAGCTCTCAGCAGTGCAGAGGCAGGCATGTCCACTCCCCACAGGCTTTCCAAGGCTCTGCTGTGTCTGTTTTGTCCTTTCACTAAAGCAGATTCAAGGGATGGAAGAAAAGACTGTCTTCCTTTTTTGGGGGGATGTCTTCTTTTTTGGGGGGGAAGGGACAGCTCAGCCTGCCCTAGGGGTAGGGTTGGCATAGCATGTGGTGCTGGGGATTGAGCTGTGGTCCTTATGCATGCCTGAGCTTGCCTAAGCAGGCATTTTAGCCTGCTGAGTTATCTCACCAAGACTGTCTTCCTTGATGGGAAGAGCAGTGGCATATACACACAGGAACAGAAAAAGCTGTGATAGTTGTTTACAATCTGTCTCCCTCAGTTGGCAGGCATGTTTCTGCTTTTGTGTCTTCACTGATTTTCATCAGCAAATGAGCCACTGTAGGTTAGAGAACAATGAATGTCACAAATGCCCATCAGCTAGGTGTACCAACTTTCCATATCTTGCTGTATTTGTTTACTTCATCTTATTTCACTGCTTGAGCCAGTATCTCACTGTGCATTTCAGGCTGGCCTTGAACTCACTTGCAGCCAAGGCTGGCCTCAGCCTCATGGCAGGCCTTCTGCCTCCGCCTCCCCAGTGCCAGGATTGCAAGGTGCCCCCCACAACAGTCTTTTTCTTGTGTTAAAAATTTCATTTCACTGAAGAATTCTAACCATGTAACACATCCCTCCTAACACGCTGCTTCACCTCTGCATGTTCAACATATACATCTCTTGAAAAGTGGCCCATTTCTTAGGCTGCTGTGATGCCATTTTCAGAGCTTATGTCATCTAACACTCAGTCTATCATGATTTTAAAACAGTTTGCAGTAGGTAGAGTTGAAAAAAAAAAAATCAGTATAAAGGGCCAGCCAGATAGCTCAGTGGACTAACGTGCCTTTTTAGGCAGAGGGCAGGGTCTGGGTTCCATCTCTGTGAGCTGTGCTGGCCTTGCCCCCAGGAACTGAGATGAGGCATGGTGGTGCGTGCCTGTAATCCTAGTGTTTGGGAGGCTGAAAACAGGAGAATCACTATGAGTCTGATCTGTGTAGTGAGACCCTGTAGACCCTGTACTCAATACATTAAATAAATAAATAAATAAATAAATAAGAAAAAAAAAGAAATCAGTATGAAGTCTGCAGCAGCGCCATCTCACTGTGCTTTGCCCTCCCCTCTCTTCCCCTTCTCCCTTGCCCTCCCCTCCCCCCACCTCTCCCCTCCCCTCCCTTTCCTTCCTTTCCTTTATTGACTTGTTTGGAAAAATGGATGTGTTTTCTGAAAAGCTGCCTCACGCTTGCTTCCCGAGGAGTCCCTTGCCCCTGCCTTCGTGTGTACGCAGGGTAGCCCTAGTACTAGGTGTCACTCAAAGACCATTCTTTGGCAGTAACTTTTCATAGCTAGTGCTGTGTGTTTCCAAATGCCTCCTATGGGCCATATACACACTTGCTTATCTTACGTACAGTGATTTTCAGACCCTTTGACCCTTCAATGATCATAACCCAAATCTGTGAACTGTATGGGGAAATGTTCTCTCTTTACTTCCAGTTTAGTGGGTAGAGTTCTTCCGTGGGGAACTTTCCCTCATCAGAGTTGTTTGTTATCAGAAATAAAGGTTGTATACAACACATCTTTCCTTCTAATTGACAGCTTACAAAATAGGATGGTGTGACAGTTATCTCCAGGGCTATTCAATAAGAAACAGTAAGTCATTGTTTGTTTTGTGGGTCCTCTTACTTCCTTGCTTTTTTTGTTATGAATTCACAGGTCTTAGAGTATGGGGCCTGTTCCAATCAGTTGCATTCTTTCCTTTTCCTCCCTTCCCTTCTTTGGCTTCCACCCTTGCTCCCTCCCCCATCCCTAAGGCCTTCATTTCTTGCTTTCTGAGGGTCAAATCTTGTCATCTTTAGCACACAGTAGCTATTGGTTGGTTGCTGTGTCTTTCGACTCTTGAATCTTTGAAAGCTTGCTTGCATCCTGGTACCAAACATTATAATATTTTCTTATTTATTCTTTGCTCCACATTTATTTATTTATTTAGTCTTTTTGAGAGAGGGTCTCCCTATGTAGTTCAGGCTGGCCTTGTAGCTTTTGGCTTCTTTTGAAGAGTATGTCCCAATTAGTTGGCTTCCTGTCACTGGGACAAAAGACCTGAGATAAACAATTTGAAAGGAGGAAATGTTTATTTTGGCCCACAGTTTCAGAGCTTTCAGACCATGGTCCCTCGTCCTCCATTGTCTTTAGACCCATGGTGGCACGACATATCATCCAAGAATAAGTGCTGGAGGGAAGCTCATC
The DNA here is from genome assembly GCA_004027025.1 of Myocastor coypus. Taxonomy (NCBI): domain Eukaryota; kingdom Metazoa; phylum Chordata; class Mammalia; order Rodentia; family Myocastoridae; genus Myocastor; species Myocastor coypus. The sequence continues at coordinate 41,061 of PVJA010011317.1, forward strand.
ATTTCATGAAAGCCAAGAAAAGGGGTGGGAGAAAGGGAGGGGCAGCAGGGAAGGGGACGGTAGGGAAGGGGGAGAGACAGAAAGACAGACAGACAGACAGACAGACAGACAGACAGACACAGAGACAGAGAAAGAGAGAAATAGAGTGGCTTGGGTCCCAGTAGCCTGATTTAACATCTTTTTTGCTAGGCCTAGCTCCTAAAGGTTACCACCTTCTGAAGTGAATGTTTTAGTTTTTTTTTTTTTTTTTGAAATTTTTATTATTTTTTTAAAATTTATTTATTTATTTATTTTTCTTGTTTCAGAACCCCTGTTTTGTTTATTCACTCATTTTATGGCTGGCTCAACCCATCCCAAGGGCAGGGCTGGCGCAGCATGTGGTGCCAGGGATTGAACCACAGTCCCTGAAGCCACCCAAGCTTCCCCAAGCAGGCGCTTTAGACCACTGAGCCATCCCACCGGACCCCGAATGTTTTAGTTTTAAACAAATATCCAGTAACCATACAGGATGTTAACCTTACAGGAAGTATAACTGAAAGAAAGGTGTTCAGAAACTGGACTGTCCACAACTTTTCTGCAAAGCTGAAGTTATTCTGAAGTATATTTTATTCAACATACACACATAGCAGACTAAGAAGACTTAAATGAAGCCAGTACATAAAGACGTATAAAGAACAAATCAATGAATCAATAAAATAAATAACCTAATAGAATGAGATGAGTACCTACCACCAGGGAAGTGATGTCCCACTTTTGAGTACTAGATGGGTAGAGATGTAAAAGGCTAATTCTTTCAAGTATTTGTTTGATGGTGGTGAAGTAGGATGTTGATTTAGTTTCATAGCATGCTACCTTGGCACTCTCATTGCCACCACAGTTGCTGCCAATGCTTCATGCTCCGCTCCCAACGTGCCTACTTCCAGCCAACTGAACTGGTTCTAGCTAGCCACAGCTGCCTTCAGCCGCACAGGGCTCCCACCAAGGCGCACCTATTCTGGTCAGACAGTGTCATCTACCACCCACCTCAGAGGGCTGTCAGCAGTTCCTCCTGAGTTGCACATTTGGAGTGAGGAGAAGTTTGACTGTCAGCCCTGACAGATGGGTTGTGCCCTGTTGGACCTGAATAGATAGAATTGAACAAGGTCTGTCGAACTGGGCTCTGTGAGCCTGTGGTCATGGCAAAGCTTGGGGACAGCTCTGTGACTTTCCTGGTAGACAATGGAATAGAACTCTCTGCCTTCAATTGCCACAAGAAGTTAAGAACTCTCCACTATTGGGGGAGGGGGGCTCCCACAACAGATTTGACCAAGCCGCCAGCCCCTGTTCTCCAAGGTTTCCCTATTCCTTCCAGCTCTACCACAGTCCTCTGGGCAAACAATATAGACTGTAAAACTGTTAAAGTATCTTCTCTCCTTGACTGTGAAGTCAGTTCAAGATCTCTGAGCTGCCAGTGCTACCACAACTGCCCTCCATACCTGTGGCCTTAGTCTCCTGCCACCCAGAACTGGCTGGTAGCTATGCCTGCCTGGACCTAGAAGAATGCCTTCTGTTTCTGATTGGCTCTTGTTAGCCAGCTTGTCCTCACAACTGACCTGGATTCAGTCTCCTAGAGGTTCAAAAACTTCTTCCCTCTTTAGAAAGCACTTCTGATTAATGACAGTGCCAAACTGCCTCCTGGAAAAACAGGACAGTTCTGCTGAAATATCTGGCTGAAACTATTTACAAGAAAGCAACTCTTATGGGGCATGGTGGCACATGCCTATAATCCAGCATTTGGGAGGCTGAGGCAGGAGGATCAGTGTGAGTTAGAGACCAGCCTGGACTACAAAAACGAGCTCAAGGCCAGCCTGAGCTGCATGGTGAGACCCTGTCTCAAAAAAGACAAAATAAATAAATAAATAGATAGATAAATGAAAAGAAGGAAAGAAAAGAAAGGAAAGGAAAAGAAAAGAAAAGAAAAGAAAAGAAAGGAAAAGAAAAAAGAAAGGAACTATTGGGCTGGCGAAATAGCGCAGCAGTCCAAAGCACCTGCTTAGGCAAGCTTAGGCAACTGCAGTGACTGCAGTTAAATCCCTGGCACCACATGCTGTACCAGCCCCACCCCCAAGGCAGGCTGAGCCAGCCACAACATAAACAAACAAACAAACAAACAAACAAACAAACAAATAAATAAATGAAGTTTAAAAAAGCAAAAAGAAAAAGGAAAGGAACTCCCAAAATTTCTTGGAGCTGCTGGGTTCTATAGAATCTGGACCCTTGAGTTCACAAAACCAATGAGGCTTCCTAAGACTGTTGGCCCCTGGGAGCACCCAGAGGATACCTGTGCACATACATACTTGTACTGAGCTGCTAAGGGCTGCCTCCCCTTTTGTCTTCAGGCTCTAGTGGCCATTTTTCCCTCTGATGGGAAAAAAAAAAGCACAAAATCTGATAAGATCACCTTGGACCAAGACCTGTCCAAGTGCCACATGCTGTGCTGGACCTCATTTAGTACCTAGGAATCTTATACAACTCTTGTGGTGATCCAACCACTCAGTCTTACCAAGTATCTGTGCACAGGGCTGGACCCAACAGACCTGGGCTGCCTGGCAACATCTGATAAACTGTTCTTGAGTTGAGAACACTTAAAAATGGCCCCCTGATGCTGAGGTAGTGCACTCTGTTTATGGATGGAAGTAGTGCTTTCAGGAGCAAAGTCCCACAGCCTAGACATGTTGTGATCTCCTTGGACCACACTCTTTTGACCAGAACTCTCCTGCAGGGGCGAGCTGCATAACAAAATGCTTCCTGTGCTGTTTGGAAACCTGCTACCCAAGATGCAAAATAATTCGGTCCAGAGGCGTGAGACCCTGTGGAGATGATCAACCACAGCCACCACAACTGTGCAAACCATATAAGCTCAAGATGCTATGCTAGCACCTGTACCCCTGTAACCAGCTCAGGCTTAGGCATCTGTATCGCTGACCCTGACCTCCCATTCCCTACCTATATTGAGAAGACAATAAAAGCTTGTAGGGTCTGTCTGTAAAAAATCATCCCTAGACATGGCCTACCCTTGCTCATTGATGGCAACAATAGGCTGTGTTTGTAACAGAGGTAGCTCAAAAACTAGATTAAATAAAAACTGCTGGGGAATACCCACTTGGGACGCCCTCCAGTCTCAGACAGGAGCTTTCTTTCTCTCAATAAAATAAATACATTCTGCTAAAACAAAACAAAACAAAACAAAACAAAACCAAACAACAACAACAAAAAACCTGCCGATAGCATATGGGCCACAAGTCTCTAGAAAAGTTAAAAAACAGCTTGTAACTCATACACATATAACCCAGGTGCATACTAACTACCTCTACAAGTTTCAGAAATCCAGCCTACACCTGCTGACAGTTTTATCTGGACAGTTCCTCCAAGGCTTACTCTAAAGAAAGGACACACCCAAAGCCCTGCTGAGGTCACTTTGGGTGCTGTCCAGTCTCTGCGTGGCTGAAGCCTGAGGACCATCCATAGGACTGTTCCATATCTATTCCCCTTGATTGTGGTGTCTTTTCAGGCTGCTTATCCCATGACTTGCTCTCCCGCCCCATGCTAGCTGTGTCATTTTCCCTTAACCTTAGTGGATGATTGTCCCAAGAGAATTAAACAGTCAATCAAGCCCTTGATCACAGTTTGATTATAATACAATAGACACTCTCATAGATCAGATTATCTCCTTCACTTCTTTGTCTGAGTCAATTTAGGGGTAAATTCTATAATAGAGAACAAATCACAAACAGGCAAAAAATTTCAGTCTTGGAGACTTTGGAGAAGGCCCATCCCTAGATCACTGACAACCCTGAGGTTCCTGCTTCTAGCTGGGCCTGACTCAAAAGATCGCACATAATATTCCCAGCAAAAATTGGCAGGGAAACTAAAACAGAGGGGAAAACTAGCAGAAAATGCCCCGCACACGCCAGGATTCTTCAGTTTTTGAGTTGCCCAGGTAGCAGTTCCTGCTCCAGTTCCAGCTGCTCCTGTCTCCTAGGAATGGCTGCTCACAGCAGTGCATCACTAGGCACTGGGGTGCACATTGTATGAACTGGTCCCCAGTGGACAAGCCATTCTACCTCTGTACTTGCTGCTGGCTTATCGCATGGAGACCCTAGCCCACCAGAGATTAGGCCTGGTATACTGGGATTGATCCTACTCAGTGCTTGTTGACGTAAGTAAATCTGCCTCCCGATCCTGGGGGTGGCTCTGGTGTTTCTGCTTGCCATTGCCTACATCTGGGGGTGGATCATGACTGACAGAATATGCAGAGGACGTGGCAGACTCAGTCAGCGAGCCAGGGAAAACTGCAAATCAGGAGCCCTTGTTCAAAAAAAGCAGGAAAAAGCACCATGAATGCTGCATACAATCTGAAGCTTTTTCTTTTCTTCCACAGCCTCCATGCTGACTTGCCATGCTTTGCTATTTGTGTCATTCTAAGTGGCGAACAATTAGGAAAACGAATTACCTTTTGGGGATTTTTCTGTTTATAGTGTGCAATACTTTTTAAAATGTGAATCTTGAGAATTTAATAAGAGGGATCACTCAAATCACATAATTTATACTGTGTGGCTTGTCCCAAAGATTCCTCAGTGTGACCAGAAGAGACAAACACAACTGGATGCAGCATAGTTTGAAGGAGGGAGGAAGGGTCTCATCTCCATGCACAGAACCAGCCCAGAGGCCACTCCTGGATCTGGCAAATAAGGGGAGTGGGATCACAGAAAATGCAGTCCCTCACAGGGCCTGGGGTCCTGCTTGTTCCTGAGCTGGGCTTGCTGGCTTGCCAGGAGCTTCTTCCCAGAAGCCTAAAATGCTCTTCTGAGAACAACCTGAAGGGCAGGGGCATAGCTCAGCAGCACAGCTTCAGCCTGGAAGTTGCAAGGTCCTGTGTTTGATTTCTCTACTCCTCTCCCTCCTGCAAAAAAAGAAGAAAACAGTCCAGGGAAGTTGAACCACAGTGGACACCAAGGATCATTAAAGCTCCGTGGCTGAGGGAGTTGGTTCATGAATCTGGGCATTTTAGAGGGTCACCCAGAGGTGGCCTCCAGTCAGCTGCCCATCAGACAGGAAGTAGTACTGCCCACCAAGGGCTTTTGTGGTGCCAGAGCTACTGTAGGTGCAAACACTGGAGCCAAATCCTTGGTTAGGGGCTGTGGAGATAGCTCCATGGCAAAAGTATCTGCCTGGCAAATGTAAGGTCATGAGTTTGAACACCGGTCCTGAAAAAAAAAAAAAAAATCCTTGGTCAGATCCTCATGGGGCAGAAGAAGTGGTGTGGGTGGGAGAGGACCAGCAGAATCATGAGGAGTGATGGTGGCAGACAGTTCAGTACCCTGCCCAAGAGGTGACAAGAGACCAGACTATGTGACAACAGAGGATCTAAGCTCCCAGTGTCTGCCCTGTTGCACCATAGATCTTTACATACAAAACATGAATCCAAAACTAAAATCGTTAAGATTTTATACAGTGACTGCAGACCATTCATTAACTGTTGAGCTCAGGGTCTTTGTGCATTGGTGCCTACCTCTGAGGTAGCCAGGAAGAGTCCATGTTTTGTTGTTGTTTGTTTCTGGGTTTAAAGTAGGAGACAGTAGGGCTGGGGAGATAGCTCAGTAGAATAAGCACCTGCCTGGCAAGTGCAGAGTATTGAGTTCAATCTTAGTACTGCACACACACACACACACACACACACACACACACACACACACAAAAGTAAGAGCCACTAGAAAAAACTTGAGTTTTAAGTGATAGAGATCTTTTATAAAGGAAAGAGGAAAGTGACAACCAGAGAGGACCTCGTTGAGAAGGCCAGGCCCCCAGATGTGATTTACAGTCCAGAGGCCAATGGAAAAGGGAAACACTTGGGGTAAATTTGTCAGTGTTTTGGCTGGAAGAGGAGTTTCTGTCCTCAGTCTCTACTTTCTCTATGGATTATGAGAAAAGACGTTTTCTTGGGCCAGGGAGGGGGTCTTTGAGCAACTATTAGGAGAGCACACAGCATGCGATCTAGCCCTTGTAAGGAACAGGGCCCACACTGCTAAGAGGGGAGCTTCAGGCTAGCCCACCAGAGTTACAGATCTGGGGATTCTCAGGCTTCCTGTTCCTAGGATTCTCAGAAGTTCACAGAAAGAAAGCTCTCCTGTGACAGTCACAGAAAGGGTGGCCTTAGAGGAAGAATGCCTGCCTGCCTGCCTTTTCTGAAGTGAATAAAACTTGACCGATTTTTAATCTTTAAACACCATGTCTTTAAAAAAATGCACAAGGCCTAGGTTTGAACCTTAGCACTGAATAAAGAAAAAAGATTCCCAGTGCTGGTAACTAAACAATAGCATTTTGTTTTCATTTTCTTGTAGTGAAATGTATATAGTATAAAAATGGCCATTTTAATTATCTTTAAGTGCGTAATTTGTAACATTTGTTTTTCAAATAAGATGAAGAGTTGGTAACCCTCTGGTCTTCTCCTCAAGTGTTTTTATAATTTTTTCTAGATTATAAAATCTAGTTATACTGCTTTGACAAAGTTCTCTTATTTCTAGTAGTTTGTACTTCTCTTCTAGGGCTCGACTGAGATTGCCTCAAGCTCTGCCACACTGCCCAATTACTTCCTTTTTATATTTCATGTGTAAACTCCAAGCTTCTAACAAAAATAACATAACTATGGTTTTGTAAGGATCTTTTCTGCAGTGGAAATATATACACTTAAAACATACGTGTTCCTTAAATCAAGATTGTTCTCTAGGAAGTACTTCTAAGATTTATAAAGATTTTACATGTATATTGGTTCTTTCAGTTTGAGCCGCAGACACCAAAAATCCCACAGGAAGTTGTCTCTGTAAGTGTTGTGGTTTTTAAGTTTCCTGCTCTGCTGAATTAGTCAGAAATACATCTGTGCAAGGAGGGAAATTATTGTAAGTCTAAATGTACATTTACTTGAATTTTTTTCCTTCTTAGTTATCTAAAGAAATTATGACTATATTTATCTATAAATATTGACATTGCTATATATATAATAATTATTATTTTTATTGTGTGTGTGTGTGTGTGTGTGTGTGCTGGGGTTGAACCCAGGGCCTTGTGTATGCCAGGCAAGAACTGTACCACAGAGCCACATCCCTAACTACTATAATTTTTAAGAATCCTTTATTGATATATCTATCTATTTGGTACAGGATCTTGCATATATATCTTAGACTCCCTCCCATCTCAGCTTCCCATTGAGTTACAAGCATGCACTACCACACCATTTTGGTGGCCGGCATGGAATGCTTTGGTATTGGGGATGGAACTTGGGTCCCTGCACTTGCCATGCAGGCCCTTAGATGGCAGAACTAGCTCCCTAACCCCCAACCCCTATAATTTGAAGAACCTTTTGCATTCAAAGGATAAAGTTGTAACAGAGTAAAAGGGTGATTCTGAGGCTGTGCTTTATGTTTCCTACAATGTATCAAAATTCTTCTCTCAAAATAAACCTTAGGAACAGAGATGACTTAATTTTTGACAGCAGTACGTGGTCTTTATTTTTATAAATGACAAAAAGTTTCCCTTGGTTATTTGTACTAAATGAGATAACATAAAAATACACTTGAATTTAGACATGAACATATTTCTGCAGTTTACATGGTAGTTTGACACAACTCAGTTGAAATAGTCTCATTCAGATTTATAGTACCTCTGAAAAATTTTCAAGAATCCTATAATTGAATTATTTTTATCGATAGAATTTTTCTCCAAGTGGAATGCTTTTGCTTGCCTCCATTTTTTAAACCATGGCAGAGGTGAAACTATTAAAACTGCATTTTGCGACTTGGTGTCAGAGTGACAAAGGGGAGCAGGGAAAAAGTGGTAGTGCATTTGTGGCTGTCATCTCTAGGTTTGGGTGTTAAGACCCTTTCCCTCCTTTTAGGCATACTGACCACTCATTAAGAGGGAAAGATAATGAGAGAGGTTCCACAGTCACCTTTTGAAATAAAATGTGACTATATATAGCTTTTTGTAAATGGTATTTGCTTATTAGGAAATTCTGTCATCATGCTCAAGAGAATAAGTAACAAAAATTACCTGTAAACAAAAGTCACACCTGTGTACAATCTTTTAATTTTTATTTATTTATGTATTGTAGAACCAGGAATTGAACTCAGGTCCTTGCACTTCCCAGGCAAGCCCTTATTCTACTGAGCTATCTCCCCAGTGCCCCTAAACTTTGTTTTTTTTTGTTTTTCTTTTTGAGACAGGGTCTCGCTATGCAGTTCAGGCTGGCCTTGAGCTCCCTTTTGTAGCCCAGGCTGGCCTCGAACTTGCACCGATCCTCCTGCCTCAGCCTCCCGAGTGCTGGGATTACAGGCGTGCGCCACCACGCCCGGCTTAACTTTCTGTTTTTTAAAGGTATAAAAGAGTACTAAAATGGAGAAATTTACAAGTGATAGATTTCACTAAACAAAACATGAATTGCACAATGTTTGTTATAATGCATAATGCCTTGAAACTAGTTGATATTAAGAGATATATGCATGCAAAACTGGAAGAAAAAAAAGAAATTAAGAAAACGAAAAGAACAAAGTTGTAGAATGAGAGAAGAATAGGGTTTGATTTTCAAAATGCTGTTTTTAGTTCTCATAGGTTAGGGCTGCAAAATATATGGTATTATACTTTGAATCCTTAATTGATCCTTATATATCAAATGCTGGTATTTTGTGGTTAAAACTTTAAAATTTTCATTAAACAAAACATTGAAATTTTTTAATGTTACAGAGAAAATCATTGTGTACAATCTGATTTTTACGCCGTTTTTCATTTCCTGTGTGTCGACTGTGGCACTTGTACAGTACTGGAGATATTATGTAGATGTTCCTTAATGTCACTAAAAATGTCTGACATTGTGGAGGGCTTTACGTTTTATGAAGCACGCTGAAGCTGGGAATGGTTAACTGTGTGTTCTTTCACTGTTTATCGAGTTTGTGCGGCGGCTGACTAAATCGCCCTGAACTTGGGATCCTTTTCGGCAGGATAGAATTTACAAATACAGGGCGGGCTGACCTCTTTCCTGACGAGGAATTTCTGCAATGTCGATGGCCAGAAATATACTTAGGAGGCCGCAGGGCCTCCTGCGGAGTGGGCCGAGATATGACGATCTGGACAAGTGCCCACGAGGGACAGCGACGTCCGGAGCCCGCGAAAGCGCTGCAGAGATGAACGTCCTTTGCACCCGGGCGCACTCCGCCTTCTTGAGTCAACGCCAGACGCTGGTGACAGCCCTGACCCCTGAGCTTTGCAGGCGTCTGCAGGTATCTCCAGGCCAGCCTGCCTGCCACATTCCCGAGTGGAGGTCCTCGAGTGGCTGGCTGGGGACTCGAAAACGCCTCGGTGCACAGGCACGTGAGGTGCTGGGGGCAACTCCGCGGGACTTTGGATTGAAAACAAACAGGAAGATTCCCAGGCGGCGGAAACTGTCTTAAAGTTACTCCGGCTGCGGGGCTCTTCCTTCCGCGCCTGGGGTCGGACCCCGGCAGCCGCGCCCCACCCACCATCGTTCGCCCCGCCCACGCCGCTCGCCCCGCCTACGCCTGGCCGGGCATGCTCAGTGGGCCGGGCTGGCAGGTTTGCGTGGCGGCCGGAGTTGCCGGCCCCGGCTCAGCCAGCCGCCGACGCCGCGTCCCTCCACGGCCGCGCGTTCCAGGGAAGTTACGTGCGGGAGCCGGCTTCCGAGGAGGCGCTGGGAGGCCCCGGGCGCTGCCGAAAGGCGAGCGAGTGAGCGAGCGGACGGACGTGGCCGAGCTGAGAGCGTTGCGGAGGCCGAGCGGGCGGCAGACTCGGGAGGAGGCGCCGGCCGGGCGCGCCCCGCGGAGAGGACCCGGGCGGGGCGTCGCTTCCCGGACTTTTGTCCGAGTTGAATCCCCTCCCCTGGGCCGGGCTTTTCCGGCCGCCCCCGCCCCCGCTCCGCTCGCTCCTGGGCGATGTTTATTCGGGCTGTGGCGTGAGGAGCGGGCGGGCCGGCGGCGCCGAGTCTCGGGTCCGAGGAGCTTCGCTCGGTGCCGGAGAGAGACAAGATGTCCGCCAGGGCCGCGGCCGCGAAGGTGAGCGCAGCCGGACGCTCGGCCGGGCCGGGCCGGGCCGGGGCGAGGAGCGCGGCCGCCCGCCGGTGTCGGCCCGCGGCCCCGCCCTCCCGCGCGGGCAGTTGGCCTCCGAGGCGCTGGGGGCGGCGGCGCGGCCGCTGGGGAGGGTCGCGGAGGCGCGGGCAGGTGCAGCGCCGCGGGCGCGGGCCGCCCGGCTGCGGACGGGAACGCGCAACAGGTTCCGCGCGGGGCGGCCAGGAGCCGGGGGGCGCGGGCCGACGGCGGCCGCAACGGGGTTCTCGCCTGGTGAAACCGTGTAGTTTCGATCTGATGTCACCCGCTGCGGTATGCGCACGGTGGCGATAAGCATTGGCACGGCCACTCAGCTTGTGAGGAGGATAGTGTTCTCTAGAAAAGAAAAAACAGCAACAACAGCAAAAATGGTATTGTATTAAGGTAACTTTGAAAAAGGTTACGGAAACTTTTTAATAATTTAAATTAAGCTTTCAAAAGTGATAAAAAGTGGCGTTGGATGGACAGTAGGATGGATTTAGACCAATTCGTAAACATCCAGGACACACAATGAAACTTTTCCTGTTAGTTTCCCCAAGTATTATCTTACCTTCACAGTGCTTTGAAACTAACTTGCGTAGTCTTATGCAAAAGCTAAAATTCCTAAAAATTAGTTTGCTCCTTTGCAAACTGTTGGTATGTTTTAATCTTTTTCATCATAAAATAGTACTTGTATTTGTTCTTTCAAACAATAACAGGAATACAATACAGAGTTTAAATATCAATTCATCACTTAAACATTATCGCAGTATTTAAACCAGTGTTGATTTTTATGTACTTGTTTTTCGTCTTGAAATGTTTATAATCCCCCGAAATGGTTATAATATGCCCCCGAAGTTTCTGAACTCCTGCAGGGCCTTGTTTTCTGTCTGGCAGAAGTTAGCGGTTACATTTGGTAGGGAATATCCTTGTTAAGAATATAGTATGTCGGGGCCCGGCAGGATGGCTCAGTGGTCTAAAGCTTTCCTGCTTGGGAAAGCTTGGGTGGCTTCAGGGACCGTGGTTCGATCCCCGGCACCACATGCTGCGCTAGCCTAGCCCTCTGGGCAGACTGAGCCAGCCATTATAAAAAAAAAAGGTTATCTGCTTCCTTGAATCCAGGTTTCAGGAATCCCCAAATAACCCCCTTAAGGCCTGGGGAGATAGCTCCGAGGCACAAGTGCCTGCCTGGCAAGTGTAAGGTCGTGAGTTTGAACCCCAGTCCCGCAAAAAAAAAAAAAAAAAGAATATAGTATGTCTTACAGTACTGACAATATATAGTACTGTCAACAAACAGTAATTTTTGGCCTAAAATTGAAGTGCAGTTTAAGATAAGCCACAGTCCCGCTAAAAAGGCAAAGTTTTGCTTTATTTAAAAAATAAGCTCCCGTTATTTTACCTTTTCTGGGGCTTTCTTTCCTAGGAGGAAAGGCTTTGTTTCTGAATTAACAAAAAATGTCACTTTGGTCCTGAAGTGTAATGTGCGAGACAGCGCACCTTTAAAGGATTATAGGTGAAAAAATATTTTCAGTTGATTGCTGAACGAACGTGAAGAACTGTAGGAAGAGGAGTACTTTTGCCCCAAGTATGACATTGAGCATGTATGTCGCGCCGTAGAGCTTTACTGAATACATGAAACTTGCCATGCTGTTTGAGTTGGAGCTGAATGCTTTGAATGCTGTATTACGGAGCCATGAGCAAAGCCAGCCGTAAATAGGTAAAATGGGGTGGTCGTCAGTTGTCTCCATACGTCGCACTTAATTTTTAAGGTGCTCAAAATGTTCATTAAAACCCCAGGTCAGTATTTACACAGGGTTCTTTTGTTTCTTCCACTGCTGGAAGAAAATGGGACTGAAGTGTAGCCCGCTGGTAGAGCGCAAAAACTCCTTGTCTAAACAGTACTTTAGCTTCTGTGTTTGCTGTGGTTAAGTAGTTCTTTTTCCCATGAATATACTATAATCAAGGTAATCGTTGCCTTGGTGATCGACATTTAACTTATATCTAGGGTTTTCGTGGTGTAATAGTTCATATAAATTTTGTATCTGTACCCATTATGGCAGATGCTTAACAGTGTAAGTGCTGAGTCAAAGAATATGTGGGTTTGAAATTGTGATATACCTCACAAAATCTTTTTCCTGAAAAGATTACAGGTAGAATACACCAAATACTAGTGAGTGGCCTGCATGTAAGTGAAGGACATAAAATCAGAGAGAGAGATAAAATAATACATTTTCTGGATGAAGAGTCAGTAGTTGAGAATTCACGTTTGCCCTTACTGTGTATAAATGTAACACAGTTCCACATATAATTCCAGTGTGCTGTAGCAGAAAACATGAGAGATAGATTTACTTGCTAATTTAAGGGAAAAAAGTCCCTGAAAGAAGACTTAATTGCTTATAAGTTTAAAGTAATTGAAAATAGTGTGTCTGTTCAGGAATAGAACGTGGAGCCAGAGAGTCCACAAACATGTATTTCTGGACTTTTGGAGATTGTAATCAGTAGCACTTAATGTGTGTCAGGTGTTGATTGATGTGTTTAATTTGCTCATTTGATTCTTCCAGCACTCCCACAGAGTCAGCATTTTATCTGCACTTTTTAGATGAAGAAGAAGCAGATGAAGTACCTTGAAAACTATGATTTTAATAAATTAACACTTTAGATCATGGGAGAAAGGGTGGGTTATTCAGTAGATAGTGCTTGAGTGGTTGGTTATCCCCTGGGTTGCATTATTTTTGCCTGATATGCCAAAAAAAAAAAAAAAAAGTCTGTTTGAAAAAGCAAGTCAGTCATAGCACTAAGAGACAATATAGATTATAGGGCTTCTCTGTGTCATCCTAAGTACTTAATTATTTTATAAGTGGACATTTCTGAAAGTTTAGAACTACAAAAAAGCCTGCTGTGGTTTGCATGCTGTACTCACAGCGCTGGGGAGGCTGTAGCAGGACTGTCCCTGTGAGCTCAGCAACAGCGCTTGAAGTACAGGGAGACTGTTCTCCCCCGCCAAGAAAGCCCCCAGAGCTGCAGAAAGTAGCTGAGCTAAGGAACAAAAACTAATCAGTCCTTATAGATAGGGATTGTTTCTTGAGTAACTGTTACAGTGTAGTTTTTATTTGATACTTAATAAGTCCATATTTGCTTCATCCTGCTTTGAAGAGTAAAGCAGATTTGTGAGAATTTACTTAATTTTGTCTGTGAATCTAATAACTTTCATTGTTGTGATACTTTGAGTTTCTTTAGTTTATACAGTGTTTACCACTGGAAAGTACTTTTATAGTATTTTAGGCAATAGCTTTTAATTTTATTATGTTAGTATGTTTGGCATTTTAAATGTTTGTGGCTAAAGCTTTAACTTATGTTGAAGCTTATGCTGATAAGTTAATTACATTTTAAAATTTTATCAAAACTCATTTTAGGACAAAACTTAGTGAGACAGTTACTTGTTAATTTATACAGTGCCTTTCTTTACACTGATGTTTTCATGTTAGGAACTTGAAGGCCAAACTTTTATTTTGGATTTATCAGCCACCCTACCAATATTTCAAGACTTGACACAAGTAATGCAGTATAAAGAGTGCTGTCTCTTTTAAGTTGCTTTTTTTTTTTTTTTTTTTTTTTTTTTTTTTTTTTTTTTTTTTTTTTTTTTTTTTTTTTTTTTTTTTTTTTTTTTTTTTTTTTTTTTTTTTTTTTTTTTTTTTTTTTTTTTTTTTTTTTTTTTTTTTTTTTTTTTTTTTTTTTTTTTTTTTTTTTTTTTTTTTTTTTTTTTTTTTTTTTTTTTTTTTTTTTT
>PVJA010011318.1:0-55032 GCA_004027025.1 Myocastor coypus
TTTATTTTTTTTTTTCTTGTTTCAGAACCTTTATTTGTTTATTCACCCATTTTTATGGCCGGCTCAGCCCGCCCTGAGGGCAGGGCTGGCGCAGCATATGGCGCCGGGGATCGAACCGTGGTCCCTGAAGCCACCCAAGCTTTCCCAAGCGGGCGCTTTAGACCACCAAGCCATACCGCCGGGCCATGACAACTGACTTCTTAACTACCAGGCTGACTTAAGACAAGTTCCTCCTTAAACTCTGCCACCTTTCTACCAGAAAAAGAAGAAATTGAAGCTGAAAGGCATGACTTCGAACAGGTAATTCTCCACACATGTATATCCAGAAGAGACATAACCCTTTTTTTTTTTTTTTTTTGCCAGGTACCAAATTTCTTTATTTGAAGGAATTAACTTAAGTAGATGTTCTGGTACAGTTTATAGAAAAGGTTAAGGTAGCCCCAACATGCATATGCTTTCTTGGTGACATTAGCTCTCATTGTCACTGTCCCCCAGAGTATGCTTGTCAAAGAGGTACTCTGCCATGCTGGACTCAGGGGCTCCCATCTTGCGCAGGTTGGTCACGTGGTCACTCAGCTCTTTGATGGCCTTTACCTGCTCGTCCAGGTAGTGCGTCTCGATGAAGTCACACAGATGGGGGTCGTTCTTATCAGTGGCCAGCTTGTGCAGCTCCAGGAGGGACTGGTTCACGCTCTTCTCCAAATGCAGCGCGCACTCCATTGCATTCAGCCCGTTCTCCCAGTTATCACGGTCTGGTTTCTTGATATCCTGAAGGAAGATCCGGCCGCCGCGCTGGTTCTGCAGTTTCATCAGCTTCTCGGCGTGTTCTCTCTCCTCATGAGATTGGTGAAGAAAGTATTTGGCGAAGTTCTTCAAAGCCACATCATAGCGGTCAAAAGTAGTAAGACATGGACAGGTAGACGTAGGAGGCGTAGAGCTCCAGGTTGATCTGGCGGTTGATGGTGGCCTCGGCATCCTGATGGTAGTTCTGGCGCACCTGCAAAGGGGGAGGAAGTCATCATGGCGGTGGCTGGCGAGGCTTGGCTGGGCTGCTGCAGCGGTGCAGGTGGCGGTGAGGGCGGACGAGCACAGTGCTCCGTTCAAGCACTGTTGAAGCAGGAGACCCCGACGACGCTCAGCGGACAACCCATAACCCTTATTAACCCTAATTTGACTCACTTCTGTGATGGCAGTTCCTTCCTGGCCAATGAAAAAAGAAAGTTAGGATATGCAGCTGTGACTCTACCTCAGACACTTGAAAGTTTCTCACTTGCCCCTGGGAACAATGACCAGCAAGCAGGACTCATAGCTCTGACCAGGGCTTTACAACTCAGGAAAGGACAAAATGTCATATTTATGCTGATGATGATCATATGTGATACCTAACCCATACACTATAGGACATCTTGGTTAAAAATCCCCCATACATTGGAAATAAAGAAATCATACCTATTCTCATTGGCCTAATCTACTAAATACAGGGAATGGACAACCCCTGAGCAGTGTATACACACTTTAACTTTATAGTCCTAAGACTGATTTTTTTGCGTGGTTACAAAGCAAGAGTGTCAAAAGTATTAAGAAACCTACAAACTTACCCCATCTACCATGTTGATGGCCCAGATATGTGTTTCATTGAGATGATCATCTAGCTCCTGTCTTTATCCCTTCCCTGGGATTAGAGGATGTCACATAACATTTTAAGACCTTGACTGTACCTAGTGGGCCGTAAACAACACATCCACTGACCTCTCTCTCTCTCTCTCTCTCTCTCTCTCTCTCTCTCTCTGTGTGTGTGTGTGTCTCAGTAAAATAATGAGACAAGCCATCCTCCAAAAATCAGATGGCATTAGACACCCTATCCACAGCACAAGGAGGTACTTGTGCAATTGTAAAAGCTGGATGATCCCAACTCTTTCACTAATATCTTGATTGCTGTTCAGGATATTAAATGACAGGTTCATGCCATGTTAGATTCTGAACCTGGACCTGGACCTTCTGTTTGCCTTCTTGTGTAGCTCTTCCTGGTGGAAACTGTCGTTGGTTATGCTCATAAAAATCTTGTTGATTTTATTATTTGGCCTATGCACACTGAAGCACCCGGCACACCCTGTAACGTTTCTTTGGCCTTGTCTTCTCCAGACTTAAACCTGTACCCAAGATGAGAATGCCTGGCATCTACCAAGGGCCTTGAGATGGACCTCCGTGGAATATCTTGGGCTGTGGATCACAACTATGGCCATATTCAGCTAGAAGTAGCCACAATGCCCATTGCCCTTTGGATTATCATGGCAGCCAGGGGTAGGTCATCAAAGTAAAAATATTATCCATAGCTAACGTAGGTAGAAATAGCAAAGGCAGTCAGACAGGCCTAAGCCCTCCAAGAAATCAGTGCAGAAGATAAGAAGCCATTACAACAATGGGCAGAGGTGCATTCACAGAAGGTCAGGCCTCAACACAAAAATGGAATGTCTACACCAGCAGTTCTCAATTTGTGGGTCACAACCCCGGCAGGGGTCGAACGACCAAAACACAGGGGGTGCCTAAAGCCATCGAAAAATACATATTCAAACCCATGCTATGCCATGATGAAATGTTATTTATTGGAATTACTAATAAATATTTCTGAACTTATAATTAAATATTGTTTTTATGATTAATCACTATGTTTAAATTATTTTTGATTTGTAGCAATGAGAATACATAATGCATATCAGGTATTTACATTCCGAATCATAACTGTAGCAAAATGACAGTTTTGAAGTAGCCACCAAAATTATTTTTTGGTTTGGGGTCACCGCAACATGAGTAACTGTATGGCAGGGTCACAGCATTAGAAAGGTTGAGAACCACCGGCCTATACCTACAGACTTCTCTGAGGGATAAACTGTCATGATCAGTTTTCTCGACAAATATCAGTCACCTTGGTGGGGGATCAAAACCACCTGACCTACCCTTTCTAAGAAAGGTCCTCATTCTTTCTGTGTACACTTGCTACGTGACTTGATCCTCATTGAGTCAATATTTCCTAAGTGACTATATTTGTAATCTTATTGATGTTCTATAGTTTTGTCCCACCTTGTACCCACATGATTTTGCTCTATAAAACTTTGAGAAGTGTCTTCATGGGCAATTCACTTTCCGAGTCCCCTCCTGTCCCTTTCAGACAGAAGCTATCATTCCCCAAATAAATATTTCCTACCCTTAACCTCTAAAAAAAAAGTAAAAGAGGGGCTGGGGAGATAGCTCCAAGGCACAAGTGCCTGCTAGGCAAGTGCAAGGTTGTGAGTTTGAACCCCGGTCCTGAAAAAAAAAGAAAAGTAAAAGAAGCATCATGTCCTGATTTTCCAAATGCTGATGTCTAAAATAACACCACAATCTTTATGAGAAAATATCAGAATAAACCTCTATTTTCTATCAGCAACAAATGAATGTAAGTTGGTAATAATATAAGAACTGTTTAAATATAGATTTTTTTAAAAAAGTGTATTTAGTACAGAGTCTACAGGGTCTCACTACACAGCTTGGACTCATAGTGATCCTCCTGTTTACACCCTCCCAAGCGCTGGAATTATAGGTGTGCACCACCATGCCCAGTCTCAATGGCCATCTCAGTGTGCCCCACAGCAATACAAGCCTGGGATCAAACCCCAGCCACCACTGTGCTCTGCCTAACTGTGCTCTGCCTAAGCAGGCACTTTAGTCTGCTGAGCTATCTGGCTAGTCCTAGATAATATATATATATATATATATATATTTATTTTGTCTTTTTGAGACAGGGTCTCGCTATGCAGTTCAGGTTGGCCTTGAGCTTACTTTGGTAGCTCAGGCTGGTCTCAAACTCACTCTGATCCTCCTGCCTCAGCCTCCCAAGTGCTAGGATTACAGGCATGCGCCATCACCCCTAGGCCTAGATAGTATTTTTGATTGGGTTTATTGTAGCATGTATCAGCACTCTATTCCTTTCACTGTCAAGTAATCTTCCAGTGAACAGAGGTAGCCCACTTCGTTTTTCCATCCACTAGATGTCTGACAGCTAGATTGTTTTCACTTCGGCTATTATGACTAGTGCTGCTATGAATATTTGTGTTAAAGTTTGTGGGAGTGGAATTGTTCTGATAAAAAAAAAAAAAAGACATGATTTTAATAGGGTTGCATTCAATGTCAAGCCATTCTGGGTATTATGGACATCTTGACAATATTAAGCCTTCCAATCCCTACGCCCAGAATGTCTTCCCACTTATATTTGTGTCTTCTTTAATTTCTTTCTGGAACATTTTGTAGCTGGTTTTTTTGTTGTTGTTTGTTTGTTTTTGTTTTTGTTTTTCTCCAGCAATTAAGCCCAGAGCCTTGTGCTTGCCAGGGACAGGCTGTGCTGCTAAATTACATTCCGGTCCTGGAGCTGGAATTGTAGAAACCGGGTGTGGTGGCTCACGTCTGTAATCCCAGCACTCCGGAAGGCTGAGGCAGGAGGATTGGTGCGAGTTTGAGACCAGCCTGGGCTACAGAAGTGAGCTCAAGGCCAGCCTCAACTGCATAGTGAGACCCTGTCTCAAAAAGACAATAAAAGAAAAACTTGTAGAAGGACTTCTCTTCCTTAGTTAGGGTTATTTGATTGCTTTGAGGCTCTGTTAATGGAATTGGTCTTCCGGTCTTTCGCTATGGCATTGAATGCTAGCTGCGAGCTCTTCAGAGATGATCTTACGTACTTTCCTGCTAGTCTTGCTGTTGAGTATTTTTACTGTGAAAGAATTTGGGGGTTTGTTTTGAAAATAGAGATAGAACCCAGGGTTTTCCACCTGAGCTATATGACTAGCCGTTTTGTTTTGTTTTGTTGTGTTGTGTTTCTTTTGTTGTTTTGTTTTTACTTTGAGACAGAGTCTTGTTTAATTCCTAAGTGACCCAGGTTGAGGACAATCTTAGGACCATCCTAGTTCAGCCTCCCAGAATGTGGAGATTACAGACATGCCACCACACCTGGCATAAGAGGATTGGCATCTGGAACAATTTCTATGCTTAACACCTTAACTAATGTCCAGCTTCATCTGAGATAAAGCAGTAGGGGTGGCTGAGCATGGTAGAGCACCTCTCTACTCCTGGCACTCTGGAGGCTGGGGCAGGAGAATCACTGCGAATTTAAGGCCAGCCTGGGCTACCTAGTGAGTTCAAAGTCAGCCTGAACTACATAGATCCAGTATTTAAAAAAAAAAAAAAATGCATACATACAAACAGAAACCACTGGAGTGGATTCATTTTTTATGCCGAGTAGAGATCCTAATATAGGCAGGCATTCAGACCTTGGAGGTCAAGGGTTGGTCAGTTGGTTGGTTGGTTGGTTAGTTGGTTGGTTGGTTCGTTTGGAGCCAGGGTCTCACCAAGCAGTTCAGGCTGGCCTTGACCTCACTTTGTAGCCCAGGCTGGTCTAGAACTCACAGCAACTTGCCTGCCTCAGCCTCCTGAGTGCTGGGATTACAGGTGCGCGCCACCACACCCAGCCAGCAAAAGACATGATTCTTTTTTTAACAGCCAGCTCAGCCTGCCCGCGTGGAGAGGGTGGTGGGGGGGGGGGACTGGCACAGCATGTGGAGCCGGGGATCGAACCATGGTCCATGTGGTTGCCTAAGGTTGCCTAAGCAGGCGCTTTAGACCACTGAGCCATCTCACTGACCCCATTTCCACACTTTTGGAAACTAATGCTACTTTGCTTCACAACTCACTCAACTTGCTGAAACTGACTTGGAGCTGGCTCAGGTTAATAGATATTTATACAACAAGGAGAAGCTAAACCAGGAAACAAAACTAAAGCTCCAAAGGAGGCTCAGGAGCCACCTTGCGTGACTCTCGCAGCACCCCACATTCTGCGCCTGCGCCCTAAGCAAAGTGCCCGGTGCTAGGAACAGAGGCTGGGACAGGGCCTGTGCATCTGTGTCTGCACAGTCCTGGGTCTCTGGAGGAGAGGCCTTTTAACAGCGTCTAGAGCGGGGTCTTGTAGGCCCTGTCAGCCCCTCTTAGGTGGGAGCGAGGACATAGAAAAAAAGGTGAACTGGGGGCCTGGCGGGATGGCTTAGTGGTCTAAAGCCTCTGCTTGGGAAAGCTTGGGCGGCTTCAGGGATCACGGTTTGATCCCCGGCACCACATGCTGCTCTAGCCCTGCCCTCGGGGCGGGCTGAGCCGGCTGTAAAAATGAGTGAATAAACAAACAAAGGTTCTGAAACAAGAAAAAAATAAATAAATTAAATAAATAAATTCTTTAAAAAGAAAAAGAAAAAAAGGTGAATGAACTAACAGCATAGAGCCTTTGTCTCTACCTTTCTTAGTTTTACTGGGAGGCTGAAAGCAGGAGGATCACTGTAAGTCCGATCGGTAGTAGATGAGACAGAGACAGAGACAGAGAGAGAGATAGACAGAGAGAAATAGAGACAGAGACAGAGAGAGAGATAGGCAGAGAGAGAGAGAGAGAGAGAGAGAGAGAGAGAGAGAGAGAGAGAGAGAGAGAGCGCTGTGGCCTAATACCTGATAACTGATTTCCTGGGGAGGAGAAACCAGGTAGCTGACAGATGGAAATGAAGGGAAGATGGTTTGGTTGCTTTGTACTGTTTGAAATTAGCCAGTGTACGCCTGTTACACTATTTTTTGAGACTTGAATTCATGTGGTTCTTTTATCAAAATGTAGACAGGAACGCTGAAAGTTAAGAGTTTTGAGGAAAATTCTGTTAATGGTAGAATTTCCTCCTTGTGATAAGCTAAAACATCCTGTGCAAACCCCTGAGTCTTCCTGTTTATTTCTAAGCAGAGATTTTTGGAAGATTTGAAGCAAGAGGCAAAAAAAAAAAACAAAAAAAAAAAAAACCAGGAGATGGGTCCTTGGAAATGTTTCAGAGTCATGACATACAGGAAGCTGACATCTTTATCATCTGAGTCATTTATTTGGGATTTGCTGACCAAAATTAATAGCTACTTTTTTTTGTAACTGACTGCATAGGTTTGAAGAAGATATTTGATGTTTATTTCTCTCAAGGTGACTAATTGGGTGTGACTGGCAGGACTGAGATATGAAGTTCCTCTTTTGGCTAAGAAAACTTCCTGTGGAGAGAAATCTCCCAAGTGGTTATGATATAGTAGTCCTGCGGGTAGCCAGCTTTGCAAGATAATTTGGGGTTCCCTCCTCTCCAGGACGTACTGAAGAAAAACATTGATCAGAGAACTAAGAGAATTTACAGATAAAACACTCAGGCTGGGGCCCAGCAGGATGGCTCAGTGGTCTAAAGCGCCTGCTTGGGAAAGCTTGGGCGGCTTCAGGGACCGCGGTTCGATCCCCGGCACCACATGCTGTGCCAGACCTGCCCTTGGGGTGGGCTGAGCCAGCCATAAAAATGAGTGAATAAACAAAGGTTCTGAAACAAGAAAAAAATAAATAAATAAAATTAAAAAAAAAAAAAACACTCAGGCTGAAAGAAGATCCCCAATAACTTCTCCTGTGCGGGTCAAGCTGAACCAGTTTCATTTTGTTCCCCAGTAAGTGACAAACGGATCAAGGCAAGGAGAGGAATTTAGTACCAGGGGTTGAAAGTTGAAGGTATGAAGTTAAAAGCCACAGGTTTGCCAGGCTTGCAAGTAGAGAGAGCCAGAGATCGAACAACCAAATAAATTACACATGGGGAACTGTTCCTTAAGTCAATCCAAAAAATCAGTATATCTACAACAAATCCATAAGACTGAGTGGATAATTTTTTGATCAGACAGTAGTATCTGGGGATAGTCTCTTGCAAAGGAGGAGGGGAAAAAAAACACATCACAGAGGACCATGCTTGGTAAAATTTATTTAAAAAATAATAATTTATGTCCTTGGCAAAATAAAAGATCTTATATAATATAAATGTTTCTCAGAAAAGATAATATAACATATATTAACTCAATATTAATGTTGTAACAAAAGTGGTAATGATTCTATGACAATGACAAGAACTTTTCTGGACTTTGCACAGAGGTATTTCTGGAAGAGCCTCTGATTCTTCCTTTCTCTTGAAATAGGTGCTCGTTTTGAGAAAGCCTGGTGCATATAAATTTAAACCTAGGAAGTTGGTCAATTAAAGGATATTTATTTGCATCAGCAAAAGAAAACCCTGTAGAAAGTATTCTGTCAAGGATCCTAAAAATAGCAAATGTCCTATTTGTGTTTAAAATATAGTTGATGTGTCCCCAACTTTTCAGTGATGACTCTTGCAACAAGTAAGTTAATCCTAGAGTGAGGCAGTAATAGAGCCAGGCTTCAGACGTGACTGAAAAGAGTACCCTAAGAGTATGAGGAAATGCTTAAGGACACAAGTTCTGGCAATCTTGTGTTTCTTCTGCTTTTATTTTTCTTGTCTTAGTGGCTTTCTGTTCATCTCTGTTCACCTAGTATTGTCAGGAAGAAGAAGAAGAAGAAGAAGAAGAAGAAGAAGAAGAAGAAGAAGAAGAAGAAGAAGAAGAAGAAGAAGAAGAAGAAGAAGAAGAAGAAGAAGAAGAAGAGGAAGAAGAGGAAGAGGAAGAGGAAGAGGAAGAGGAAGAGGAGGAGGAGGGAAATGTTCTGGGAGGGTGTTAAGTTAGTAAATGAGTCATTCCAACAGAGCAGGGTGGGAGAAGGACCTGGGATTCAGAGTGTGGATGTGGATGTACCAGGGAAGGGAGAGGAACCCTGAACTCTTGTAGTTGTTTTGAGGCCTCTCCCTGACTCCATGGGGGAGCTACAGAGCCCTCTTTGGAGAACAGATGGAGGCCTATTTATCACATTCCTCCTGGCTCCCTTCAGCACAGTGGTAGTACTGTTCACAGAATTCCTGGATCCGGCTGCAAGCCTCCAACATCACCACCTCAGGGACAGTGATCACCACTCGAAAGAAATTTGGGTACTCAAAGCACTGCAAAATAAATAAATAACCAAACAAATAAAAATCTCTTATTTTCAGAGCGGTTGGATACGATAGTGGGTCCTCCCCCACCTCCCCCAGCCCCACCACTCCAAAAAATATCCAGGGCTCCAAACAACAAGAAGTAGTGATGCCCTTTTTTTTTTTTTTTTTTTTTTTTTGCGGGACTGGGGTTCAAACTCATGACCTTGCACTTGCCAGGCAGGCAATTGTGCCATGGAGCTATCTTCCCAGCCCCTAGTAGTGATGCCATTTCACTAAGGTTCATCAGTTCACGCCGCCTCCATCAACACGCTAAGTCAGTAAATGAGTCAATTTGTCTTAAAATGCACGTGACACAAAGCAACCCTCTCACCTAGAAGGCATGGTTTCCTGTTAGGAATAGGATATAACAGGGAAGGAGCAAATTTGAAACAGAAGCCCTGAGACATGTCGACTTGAATCTTATCAAATAATTCACTTTGGTAAAGAGGGCCGAGGAGCACAGCGCACCTCCAGGGGCTCCAGAAACCCACAGGTGCTCACCTTTCCTGGGAGGCAGTGAACAGACTGCTCGGCAATCAGCCGCTCCGTGAAATCAATGTCATCCTCAAATTCTGGGAAATTCTCCATCTCAATTCCCACCTAGACCAGTAATAGACAGGAAAGGCAAACTTATCAGAAGGAGGAAAAGTAGGCCAATTTTCCCAGCCAGAAATTAGGGTAGGGGCTACTTTAAAGTTATCATGATAAACCTCCAAAGCTAACTAACTGATAACTAAGAACTCATGGAATTTTTCTCAGGGTAAGGTGTATATATCCATGTTTAAGTTTATTGAAGAGTCCCTTTCTGGATGCTGATAAATGAAATTGAGAAACAAAATATTAGTGCTTCTAAAAAAAAAAAAATGTAGTAAGCATTAGAGCCAGGTCATTCTTTACTGTATAGAACTGTCTGCCACTAGAAGATACTTAGCAGCCGAGCACAACAGAACATGTCTGTAATCCCAGCCCTCAGCAAGCTGAAATGGGAGTATTGCTATAGGTTCAAAGCCAACTTGGGCTACATAATGAATTCAAAGCCAGCCTTAACTACACAGCAAAGCCCTGTCTAAAAAAGAAAAAAAAAAAAACAGCCTTGGTCCACAAATTGGCCAAAGCACAGCCCCTTCCAGTTGTCTTAAAAACAAAACTCTGAGTCTTGATCTCCTGTGGGCAACCAGTATCACTCCCATTTGTAAACTACAAAGTCTGAAAAGCCTCTTTATTGTGTCTTAAGCTTCAATGTACCTACATGTAAAATGATTCTCTATACTGAGAAATTCAGTGACTTTAAAAGCTTCGTGAGCACTGAGATCAGATCATATTGATGAGACAGTTCAGAATAAGTCCTCAACTGACTGGCTTTGGAGCCTCACCCGTTGTCTTTTGAGAATGGCACACACCTGTGACAACTATCCCTGGCAGTCTTGCATTCAACCCCCTTCCCTGTGCTTTACGACAGGCATAGATCTAGCGCCTGTTCCCCCCATACTCACCATGAGGTACATGGCCCCAGAAGGGCAGATTGGCTGGAGCCCGGGCACTGCAGACAACGTCTCAAAGCAAAGATCCGCATTGGACTACAGGAAGAGGCAGCGAGAGGTCCAGAATCAAATTTTATGGTAACCTTTTTTTTTTTTTTTTTTTTTTTTTTTGGTGGTACCAGTTCTACAAAGCACTGTACGTGGTTTTAAGATAAATGCTGAGGGGATTTGACTGACCTTCTCAGATACAAAAGTTACATAGCTTGTTATACAGGTCTTGTTTTAACTCTACCTTAACCACCCAGCAGAAAAGTTTAACCACGAGGCATAAAAAGTAAAGCTAGATTAGCATGTTGAGCTGTAAAAGGCTTAAATCAACAGCTTCCGACATTGCCAGTCCTGCCAATAATCCATTGCAGTTATGGAATACTGAACTATGTATACAACTACTTTCTCTTAGTTCAATGAGAAGAAATTTTTGTACCAATTATGATTAGAAAAATTATCATGTCTGCATCCTATACTCTGAATAACTATTACAAGGACAACATTATGCATTGTATTAATTATTGGGGATGTACTACTAACATGTTTTGAAACTGTGTCATTGTTATTTCTCATTAAAAGTATTTTAAAAAATAAAATTAAAAAAATAATAGCAATAAGTAAAGAAATTTTAAGTAGGAGAAAAATTATGTAACTGTAGTAGAACTGTCATCATCGAAGGCCAGTAAACTAGTTTTGATCTGACATTAAGAGTCTAAAGAGGGGCCCGGCAGGATGGTTCAGTGGTCTAAAACGCCTGCTTAGGAAAGCTTGGGTGGCTGCAGGGACCACAGTTTGATCCCCGGCACCACTTGCTGCGCCAGCCCTGCCCTCAAGGCAGGCTGAGCTGGCCATAAAACTAAATAAATAAACAAGCAAAAGTTCTGAAACAAGAAAAATAAATAAATAAAATTAAAGAAATTCTTTAAAAAAAAAAAAAAAGAGTCTAAAGAAAAACACCCATTGGGCTGGGGAGATAGCTCAGTAGAATAAGCGTTTGCCTGGCAAGTGCAGGGTCCTGAGTTCAATCCCCAGTACTGCAAAAAAAAAAAAAGAAAAGAAAAGCACCCATAACTGGAAGTCAATGGCCAGGAGCAGAATGAACTGAAAAAGTAACAGGAGTGCATGGGTTGATACACCAACACCATGCCGTGATATGGAAGCCCCATTTTGGAACTGTAGTCCAGAAAGAAGACCAGGTATTCCTAGTATAACTGGAGGCATTCTCTAACTTCCAAACTCCCCAAGTAAAAGTGCATGAGCTGCCCGTACCTTGAGGAAGCTGAGAGTGTTGTGGTAGAACTCTTGTGGGGTGCAGTGCAGGATGCTTTTCAGAGCTCCTTGGACAATAGTGCAAGGGCCCAAGATCCGCTGAGTCAGCTTCACCAGCCCATCTCGGATCTAGAAGGACCCACGCAAAATACTTTAGTTAGCCATTCGTATGCGTCCTGTTTTGAGGATTACGGTATCAGCTGTCATAACTGTTACTGATTCCCTTTCTTAAAGTCTTTAACTTGGAGGCAGAACTTCTTCCCAGATCTGGACACATGAAAACTGAGCTGGGGGGGCCCGGCGGGATGGCTCAGTGGTCTAAAGCACCTGCTTGGGAAAGCTTGGGCAGCTTCAAGGACCTCGGTTCAATCCCCGGCACCACATGCTGCGCCAGCCCTGTCCTTGGGGTGGGCTGAGCTGGCCATAAAAATGAGTGAATAAACAAAAGTTCTGAAACAAGAAAAAAATAAATAAAAATTAAAAAAAAAAAAAGAAAGAAAGAAAACTGAGCTGGGGGGAGAACTGTTACCATTTTTACCCAGCATACTGTGAACTACAGAGCCAAGAAGGAGAGGGGGAAAAAATTCCTACCTCCCACCACTGTGCAAATATATGTTCTAAATTACACATGCTATTTTCCCACGCTGTTCTCACCTCATTGCCAAAAATATTTCTTCGGTCATGGATGAGGATCCAGCCCAATCTCCAGCCTGGAACCAGCCAGCGCTTGGCCAGCCCTCCACAGGACAGGATGGGAACGTTGGTGCTAAGGGTGGCCAGCGGCTCATATTTGCAATCTGAAAAAACCTGAGAAGGGACCTTGCTTACTTTCCTCTGAATCCCATCTCTCCTCTCCCACTTCTTTATATCTCAAAGGAAAAAGCATCAGGTTCCCTGGCTCCTTTCTACTCTGCAGCATGATTAGTACAGGGTCACATGACTGAATTCCAAGAGGCCTCAGTGGGGTGCGCCAAAGAATTTGGTGTCTGACATGGATTAAAAGAAATTTAAGATGAGGAAACCAGTTCCACTCCTATGGTACATAAAACTTCATGGAGCTGGCTTTACAGAATTAGTCCCCATTGAAATTACAGATTTAAAGGTAAAATATCAGTCTTTGATCCTTTACCAAAATTCCTGGGCTTGGTTGTTTTGCAGAATGCGAAATTGTTTGGAGTTTTAGAAAGGCTACAGAATACATACACTATGCATTAACATTCCCAGAGCAGTCTAGGATAGTACCTCTAATAAACACTATTACCATGTCTACCATTTTTCTCACATTTACAAGTGCTATAAACATAGATGAAGATATATAGATATATATATATAGATATATATATATATAGATATATATATATAGATATATAGATATATATATATATATATATTTTTTTTTTTTTTTTTTTTTTTTTGAGACAGGATCTTGCTATGCTGTTCAGGCTGGCCTTGAGCTCACTTTTATAGCCTAGGCTGGCCTCGAGCTTGCACCGATCCTCCTGCCTCAGCTTTGCAAGTGCTAGTATTACAGACATGCGCCACCATGCCCAGCTAACTATTTGTGTATTTTGAAACCAAATAAATATAGAGTTTTTTGTTTTTGTTTTTGTTTTTGTTTTTTGCGGGACCGGGATTCAAACTCACGACCTTGCACTTGCCCAGCAGGCACTTGTGCCTCGGAGCTATCTCCCCAGCCCCTTAAATATAGTTTTTGAAGCCAAATAAATTCCAAGAATCTTTGAATTGTAAAGCTCTTTGGATTTCAGAAAGCTGCTATGGAGTCATGGATACACATCTCTCTTTCTCTCCTCCTATATATAGCTATAGTTATAGATATAGATATCATATATATCTTTGTATCAAGAGGGCATGAGTATTGCTTTGCTGTACTGAAATGATTCATAGTTGCTTCCAATTATTCCAGTTGCTTATTATTCTAGAGGTCCCATGAAACCATTTGGGATTGAGATTACAGTACAGGGACAGCAAGGTAGCTCAGTAATCTAAAGCACATGCTTAGGCAGGCTTAGGCAAGCATGCAGGGACTACGGTTCAATCCCCAGCACCACATGATGTGCAGTCCCACCCCTAGGATGGGCTGAGCCAGCCAGAGAGAAAGACAGACAGATAGACAGACAGACAGACAGACAGACAGACAGACAGACAGACAGACAGATTACTGTAGTGCTACATCCTAATCCAGACTTACCATATCTCCATAGATTTCATCAGCTAAGATGGGAACACACTGCCTTGCAGCCACTGCAAATGTTTTTTAAAAAGCATGTTGGAATCACTTTAAATGTAAAAACCTTATCATTTAATGTCCACCTGGTCTTACTTCGCTTTGCATTTCACAGTGGTGTGTGCCTGTTAATCCTACGTTGTCACCTTCATTAGGAAACACGTAGTAGGTTGGTATGGCACCCACCTGGGATGTCTAGGTGGGTCATGGAAGTGTAACCTTGTGGACTATCTAAGGTCCCTGGCCAGTCCCTCTCCAGCACAGCACCCCCCACTCTGCTTCCCAGTGTCCATGAACTCAGCAGCTCAGTTCTACCATACCCTTCTGGCCTGGAGCCAAAATAGCACAAACTGACTCTATCTCCTGAAATCATGAACTAAATTAAGCTTTCTCTCCTTTAAGTTAAAGGTGTTACGAATTGTATTTGTGTGATAAGCAAGCTAACACAGTGTGTTTGATCGTCTTCTTTAAAAACTGTAAGTTTGGGCTGAGGATTTAGATGGTAGCATAGTACTTGTCTAGAATGCATGAGACCCAGGGTTCAAACCCCAGCACCACAAAACTATAAAACTAAACTTTTTCTAATAGTCTTCCAGACTGCAGAGCTTAGATTTGACATTTAAGGAAATACTTCAAGCCCTCTCTTCCACACAATGGTGGTGGTGAATCAGCAAGCATAGGTTCAGTATTTCTTATCCCACATGTTTGGATTCAGGATGCTTTACCTGCGTTTCCCTTTTCTCCTTCTTTTAGGCAGACCTCCCATTCCAGGGCTACCCTGTTGATCAGCAATGCCAGTGGTGCCCCTCTACTTCCATCCCAAGCTTATCACTTAGTAAAAAGGATTCCTTCTCTAACTCTAGCATACAGCTACAGAGGCCCATCCTCAGCTCCTTCTCAATGCAGTGAGTCTGCCGGACTTACCTGCCAGAATCTTCTGAAGATGACTCTTACTGAACACGGACCCACAGGGATTTGATGGATTGTTGATGATGAGACAAGCTGTCTTATCATCAATCAGCGATTCCATTTGTTTCAGGTCAATTTCCCAAGACTTCTCTGGCTGGGGAGGAAGACAGAAGGAGACTGAGATGATTCTGAAAGAAATTATGGGAAATCTTCAACCCAAAGTTTCAGTGTAAGTCTGTGTTTTGGCCTTTGCCACTCAGTTCCAGACCTGTTTCTGACAGGCAATAGTTATATATTTTTTCCGACATGCTAGTTAAACATTTCAATCTAAAATTTAAACATCACTTACCACTAGATTATAGAATTTGACCTCAATTCCCATAGACTGAGCCAAAGTTCTATAGAGAGAAAAACCGGGTCTTGGAACAAGGATGTTTTGCCCTGGGTTGGCCAACACAGCTAAACAAAGTTCAATAGCCTCGCTGCAGCCATTTGTCAGAATGACGTCCTGGGAAGAGAATAAAGGTTAATTTTGTTTAGGATTCTAACTATCACAGGAACGAAGAGCTTTTCATTTCCCATTTGTGTGCAGGACAGTCAGGTGGAAGAACATGAGCAGGAATGACTCTAGAATGATCTCAGTGTCCTTTAGGCCTCCTTAGAACAGTCCTGCTATGAATTATAGCAGATGCCCTTACCACACTGTGGTGACATTAACTGTCATCCCTACTTAGTGGCCCCAACTATATAAGATATTCTCAAGCTGGGAAAGACATGAGCAGCAGCACATTCTAAGTGAAGTACTGAATAGGGACTGAGTTAAGCCAAAGCAAAAGAAACTTGTGTCTAAGTGTGGCCATATCTCAGAGTTGTTGAGAATGTTGGACACTTCAATACACAAGTCACGGGGCCCTGCGGGATGGCTCAGTGGTCTAAAGCACCTGTTTGGGAAAGCTTGGGCAGCTTCAGGGACCACGGTTCAATCCCTGGCACCACATGCTGCGCCAGCCCTGCCCTCGGGGTGGGCTGAGTTGGCCATAAAAATGAGTGAATAAACAAACAAAGGTTCTAAAACAAGAAAAAAAAAAAAACACAAGTCACAAGTCACTACTTTTTTTAGGGAAGGGTCTATAGGGTGTCAGGATTTCTCTACTAGATCAGACTCGTAGTGATCTGCCTATTCACAAGCTCCCAAGAGCTGGGGTTACAGGCTGCACTATAGCAGGTCCAGGGATTGAACCCTTGGCCCCTGCACCGGCTTGCAGGCTCTTTAATCCGCTAAACTATTTGGCCAACCCCACAAGTCACTTTTTTTTTTTGGTCTTTTTGAGACAGGGTCTCGCTATGCAGTTGAGGCTGGCCTTGACCTCACTTTTGTAGCCCAGGCTGGTCTCGAACTCGCACTGATCCTCCTGCCTCAGCCTCCCAAGTGCTGGGATTACAGGCATGCGCCACCACACCCGGCTGTCCACAAGTCACTTTTAATAAGACAAGTTCACTATGACTCAGCAGACTTCCACAAGAGACCTTGGACCAACCTTGAATTTTTTTTCTCCTGCCTATTGATCTGCTTTTGGCCAGAATTTGAAGCCTGGCTGTTCTCTAACACCGATAAAGGACACCTGTCATGACAGGAAACATCTAGCCCACACAGTAACCATAGAGGGAAAGGAAGCATCTAAACCTGGCACTGCCCTCAATTTAATGTGCCATGGGACAGTATATCCATCTTTCTGTCTGAATGCCCTAAGATGAACAAATGAAGTTACAAATAAAAAAGATAAATTGTTTTCCAATGCAGGCAAGCGCTTATTCTACTGAGTTGTCTCCCGGCCCTTTATTTTATTTTATTTTTTGTCTTTTTGAGACAGGGTCTCACTATGCAGTTGAGGCTGGCCTTGAGCTCACCTCTGTAGCCCAGGCTGGTCTCAAACTGGCACCGATCCTCCTGACTCAGCCTCCCGAGTGCTGGGATTACAGGCGTGAGCTACCACGCCTGGCTTCTCCCGGCCCTTTAAATGATCTTTTGAAGGGAATCAACTCTGGAGTGATCTCAGTGTCCTTTAGGCTTCTTTAGGACAGTCCTGCTGGGAATTATAAGAGACACCCTTACCACACTGTGGTGACATTAACTGTCATCCCTACTTTGTGGCCCCAGATATGTAAGATGTTCTCAGTTCCTAAAGGGGAAATATCTTCAGTCATCTCCTAGCCCACCCCAACACAGGCAAGCATTACTCCTAAGGAACATAAATGAGGAGAGGGGATTCGGTTTGCCTCAAACTGATATAGAGCATTGTAGGAGGCTCACCTTAGCTTCCAGCGGAGCTTCAGCACAGTGGTAGTAGGAAGCGATCGCCTCACGGCTGGACAGGTAGCCTGGGAGGTGAAAAAGCGGGAGGCAGAAGCTGAGGAGTTTTACGCCCCTACTAGCATGTGTGCTGGAGCAGGTCAGTGAGGGCTCCATGCTGCCTCCTACCCCTGCTCAGAACGTAGTCTAAGTGTAGCCACTATAAGACTAACTTCATGATTTATCATTTTATAGCCACAAATTTATAAACAATAACAAGGAACCATTCTCCAAACTGTAAAATACCCTGCCTCAGCTTGATTGTTGTGGTTATGCTTTATTCTCTATAAAATAAAGGACTTAAATTGACTTTAAATACTTTTTAAGGACTATATTTTTTAGAACTTGTCATGAATCCATTCAATACATGTAGTGAACTTGACTTTTTTGCAATATATAATATGCTTGTAGGAATTGTGGTACAAATTTTATCTTTTAAATTGTGTGTGTGTGTGTGTGTGTGTGTGTGTGTGTGTGTGTGTGTATTTCCAAATTTGGCTTATAAGTTGCAAGGCCCACTATAATGTTTCACAGAACTGAGAACCAAATGATGAGTTAGCGAGACCAGAGGCAATGTTTCCTTTGTGTTCAGTTTAATAGATTCAAATGGATCTCTTGTGATTACAAATAAGAAAGAACATTCTTAGACATCTTATCATCCTTATCTTCTCAGTGTGAGACTTGGTTTTGGGTTTCAGGTTGGGTCACTTCCCTAAAACTTGGAGTATTAAAGTCATAAACTTTTTATAACAATTTTTTCTCTTGAATTTGATTTTTGTTGTATGGAATTTTCTGACATGTCAATAATCAACCTAAAAACAGTGTTTCTGATATCTCTTTAAAATACTTTTTAAATCTAATGTTAGTAGAAACTGTATTTTCCTCCCACCCTAAGAAGGTGTTCTTATGTACACATGCATGTAGGGGGCGGGGAGTTGTACAAAACTAATATGAAGTTTAAAAAATACCAAAGTTTTTACCATATAAATTGTTAAAAGACAGAGAGAATTAATCAAAATAGGAGTAACTTCTTTCCATAACAACCTTCTATCCTTCAGTTTTGGTTGTTTGGGGGCCTCTTTATCTCAGACAGTTATAACTGCATTTCAGTGTAAACAATACCATAACGAAACAGAAAGAAAGCAAAAGAGCTGTTGACACAGGGCAGTAAATAAATTCCTGTGAGCCTAGAGCACTCAGAAACGTGCAGCTCCAGCTAGACTCAAGACCCGTGCACTAGAACCAGTAAGGTAAATCTTAGTGGAGGCTTCAGTGTGTTTGAGAGCCTAGAAGGAGGTGTCAGCGTACCAGAAAAAGCCAGGAAAGACATTAAACCTTATGAATAGCAACCCAGAGGAAGATCCTTCCCCTAAGTCCAAATGGCAGCTGAATTTTAGCCTGTCCTTAAGAATTACTAGAATTGCTAGAAATGTCACACTATTAAAAGAACACTAAAGACTTGGAAGCTTCTGGACATAGTCTCAGGGAGCTTACCAAAGGATGGGGCATAGCCATTGTATTTCCCCGAATCCAGGGCATCTTTCATTGCTTGGGTAACTTCAGGGTCTGTGGAGAGGTTTCCAAACACAGTAGGATCTCCTGTTCATGGGAGGACAAAAACAAAAGAAGCCACCAAGAGATTACTCTCCTGTGTCTGGTATTCAGATTTACCCTCTACTGCCATCTTTTCCAACCAGCCCATGGGGGTAAGAGGCGAAAAGATAGCCGTGCCCTCCATCAAGTAGCCCTGACTCACCAACTGACAGAGAAATCATGGTTTTGTTTGGGTTTGGCTTCACCTTCATGCTGTCCACAATGGCCCGGATGGGATTGAAGGTCCTGCTGGACATGTCGGAGGGCCTCACCGACCATCTGGCTTTCCTGCTTTTCACTTTTCCTGGCATGGAGCTTCTCCCACTGATGTTGACATGCACATCCAGAATGGGGGGAAGACTGCCACTGTCATCTGTCTGGATTGTATAAGGCTCCATCCCTAGCAAAGCCTACAAGGAAAAGAAGGAGATCCCTGTGAAGTGGGTTGCTGTAAGGACAATGTGCTGTGGAGTCAGAGCCTACACGCAGATCAAAACACCAGGGTGATGTCACTGGATGTTGCAACTCTTATCTCTGTCTCTCTCTGTCTCTCTCTCTGTCTCTCTGTCTCTCTCTGTGTCTCTCTCCTTTCTTTTGTAGAGTAGCTTTATTATGAGCAAGAATTTTAAGGCTTTTGCTGAAAATAAAATGAAAGCCCATTTTACAACATTGACAGCATTCAGTTGAATTCTTATCTATTGTGACCAGGATTTGCAGTGCGCAAATGTAATCCCTACAGAGCTTAACCATGTTCAATGCAAAACCAAGAGTAGGCACAGTGGCACACACTTGTAATCCCAGCACTCTAGAAGGCTGAGGCAGGAAGATCAAGAGTTTAAACCCAGGCCGGGCATCAGTGATGTATTGAGGACCTCAAAAATAAAAAATAAAATGCTAGGAACATAACTCAGTATAAAAGATCAGGATTCAATCTCCAGCACCAGAAAAAAAAAATGGCAAAGTCATTAGACATGTGTGCTCCCTCCTTGCCAGGCAGAGATGCCAAGAAAAGGCCTCCCTAGACCTTCAACACTGTGTCTCTTGCCCTTGCAGGAAGCTAGTGAAGGTTAGCATTTCATAACTGTGGGCAGAAAAAGCAGCTGACACGTCAGAAAGGAAAATTTTCCGAGGTCACCCCCAGATGAGCCACAGCATGGGCTTTACCTGCCACCTCCAGGGGAAGCGGTCTCCAGTGGTCGAACGTGGCAGCTCACACTAGTTCTTCTCTGCCAAGTCACGGTGACAGTGAACTCAAGGACAACCCCAGCTTCTGAAATAGTCTCTGATAATGGGCGTTGGGCCCGATACTTTTATTCTATTGGTTTCAGGTGAAAGCTAAGCCCGCCTGTGCGCCTCTTCCCCCATCCCCTCCCACTCTTCTGCTTTTCACCCCTAACCCTAATGACACCCACCAATCAGGAATCTGTTCTCCCTTCAGATAACTGGAGTTCTTTGTCTTAACCCTTTTCCAACAGAACCACCATCCAGGCACTTGATAAGATG
This sequence comes from Myocastor coypus, assembly GCA_004027025.1. Classification (NCBI taxonomy): domain Eukaryota; kingdom Metazoa; phylum Chordata; class Mammalia; order Rodentia; family Myocastoridae; genus Myocastor; species Myocastor coypus. The sequence goes on from PVJA010011318.1 coordinate 20,332, forward strand.
TTTGAAAAGACCGTTGGAAGTTAAGATTACAGTAGGGGTGTGTGTGTGTGTGTGTGTGTGTGTGTGTGCGCGCGCGCGCGTAACTAGGATGAAACCCAAGGCCTCACTTGTGCCAAGCAAGTACTCTACCACTGAGCTGTATTTCCAAACTTTTTAATTTTTTTTTTTTTACTTTGAGACAGAATCCCACTCTGTTGCCTAGGCCAGCCTCCAACTCTCAATCTTCCTGCCTCAGCCTTCCAAGTAACTGTGATTACAAGGATGCACCACCCCACCAGCTGTGTAGGTCACAATTTAAAGGTCTTTCTATCACAAAACAACCTGCTGCAATTTTGACATTACAAAAATGTATAAAGCGAGAGATCTCCTTTGCTCTCTCCTTTCTCACTCCCAGGAGGAGGCAATGGTAATAACTTGGGCCTTTCTACCCGTTTAACAAGATGATAGAAGATAGATGGATAGATACATACATACATACATACATACATAGATATACATAGATACATTGATAGATATATAATTTTATAGATTTTTAAAACACATAATGGATCATGTTCTACATCTTGTTTGGCAATATCTTTTTTTATATATATTATTTATTTATTTATTTTTAATTAATTTATTTATTTATTTTGTCTTTTTGAGACGGGGTCTCATTGTGCAGTTCAGGCGGGCCTTGAGCTCACTTTTGTAGCCCAGGCTGGTCTCGAACTCGCACGGATCCTCCTGCCTCAGCCTCCAGAGTGCTGGGATTACAGGCGTGCGCCACCACGCCTGGCTTATTTATTTATTTATTTATTTTATTATGGCTGGCTCAGCTCTGCCCTGGGGGCAGGGCTGGCACAGCATGTGGAGCCAGAGATCAAACCGCAGTCCCTGCCACCACCTAAGCTTTCCTAAGCAGGTGCTTTGGACCATTGAGCCATCCCACCAGCCCCGGCAATATCTTTTTAAACTTTGTACATCTCCGACTCCTTTCCTTATCAGTCCACAGTGTTTTGAACTTCAGTTAGAGCAAATTGGGCAGTTGGAATAAATAAAGGGCCTTTCGACAAATAATTTAAAGGTACAAGGCCAGCAAGGCAGCCAAACTTTGCAATTTAACCCTTATACTGTGTGTGCAATCTTCTCCATTTATCTACTGTAGCGATCTTGGGAGAACAAGGTGCCAGGTGGCATCTACACAAACCAAAAGCAGACCCAGTGTGCATAGCAACAGCCCCGCGGTCCTGTGTGCCTATGAAAAACATCTCACCTCAAAGGTTAAGACAGAGCTCAGAGACTCCCGGGGCTCACCCCTATCTGTTTATGTATCTTGACTCACAGATTTGTTACCAGAGTTCTTTCTAACCATCTACATTTTAGTGACTCGAGTCTCTTGTGGGGTTAAACAAGTTTTTGCTTTTCGGGACCTTCCATCTCTTAGCGCTTTCCAGAACTCATCTAATGCATCCTCTTCCCCGTGGCACAGGAGAAATAGAAGCACCAGGTGAGGATAGGATCCCAGTCCTTCCACTCAAAGAGAATCTAAGTCCTAATACTTAAACCTGGATCCTGAATCTCAGCAACATGGTTACTTGGTCTCAGGACACAAATGTATAGCTCTGTCTCTGAAACAACCAAAGACAGAGAGGAGGAAGAGCTGAGGCAACTCTGCCCTCTGACTCCTATGCCCAAAGTACCCTGACAGGACTGTCCCCGACAGAGTCACGAGCAGAGTGAGAGCATGGTATCATTTGCAGATCACAGAGATTTCACCAAGAGGGAAGACCAGTCTTAGAAAAGATGAAAAGCATCTGTCAGAAAGGAAGGAAGGAAGGAAGGAAGAAAGGAAGAAAGAAAGAAAGAAAGAAAGAAAGAAAGAAAGAAAGAAAGAAAGAAAGAAAGAAAGAAAGAAAGAAATTTACTATTCCCACCATCTTTCTTAGCATATCTGTACTGCATTTTACAATGGTCATTGTTTATGTTTATTAGCTGTTTGTGTGTGTGAATTATCTGTTCATGTCCCTCTCCTGTCTCTTGAGGAAGCCTCATCTCTTTCTTTGCTAAGACCTTAGTGTAGCACACAGTCGGAAAGCAACTGCGGCAGGGTCATTGGCCGGCCGCCTGTGTCACAACCTGGCTGTGCTTCAGGTTTACAGATCAAAGGACAGTGAGCAGTACAGGTTTTTGGCAGATGGTCTTGCAAACAGGGCTGCTGACGCAGAAACTGCAGGGCTGAGGGGGTGGGATGGGGCTGCAGCACCTGGAGGTCATTGCCATGGACACACCCTCATCCCTCTTCCGTAGCAGCCACAGAGCGTAGGTCAGAAGGGAAGACAGGTAAGGCAAACAGGTCTTCAGACATCACACAAAGCAAAGTAACAGGACCCAACTCTTTGCAAGAAGCTTCCATGACGCTGGATAAACTCAACAGAGGCAGGTGGGGCCCCATAAACCTAGACATACAAACCACTACCTCTGCAGCTGCCATTCAGTCCTTTCGTTTAAAAACCAAACAATGGCTTCCATCAATTTTTTTTTTTCCGTAAGTATTCAAGTGTTATGTTTTCCATAAAAAAGCATTTTTTTTTAAATTTTTTAAAGATGTAGTAAAACCATAATTTTAAACTTATCATCTTGGCCACTCTGAGTGTACCATTTCAGCAGGTTTTTTTCTTTTTCTTATTCATGTTGTGGGGACACAGTTCTCCAGAACCTTACCATTTTGCAGAACTGAAACTCTGTGACCATTACACTCTTCATTTCCTTTCCCCTCTTCCTCCAGCCCTTGGCAACCATCTTTCCACTTTTGGATTAAAAAACATGTTTTTAAGTAATTTGACTATCCAGAGAGAACCACTGTTGATCATTTTATCCACAACTAACATTTTGAAATTCTTATACTTCCTAGGGATACACCCATGTTTTATATATGAGAGGTTTACATTCTGTGGGCCCCCTTTTTAGAATATATTAGGAACATTTTCTTCTACTTTTGTAAATTTGCTTTTAATGGTTACCTACAATCCCAGGCCTTTGTTTTTATAGACCTGTTTCCACGCCCTTCTTTCCTCTGACCCTGCAGGTTGGACATCCTCTTCATGCCATGCAGTCTTGGACACACTGGGCCCAAGTCCCTCTTCTTCACATCATTACCTTCATGTGGACAAAAACTTAAGTCCCACAGTACCGTCAGTGTTGAGTTGGAGTCCAAGCCCCAAACTCTGGCTCCAGATTCCAGAAGTGCAAATCTGCCTCTCTGTAGAGGAGCCAGTGGGCTGATTAAACACAGACCCTCCCAGATGTGGTGATGTACTACTGTAATTCCAATGATCAGGAGGCTGAAGCAAGAGAATCATGAGTTTGGGGACAGGTTGGGCTACATAGCAAGTTCAACAGTCTACACAACAGAGCAACACTCTGTCTCAAAATGGGTGCATAGAGGGGCATATTCCTAAGGCATATTTAAAAGGGGGGACAGGAAAATAACATATTAACTATGTGGGCTGGGCACGGGCTGTTCATCTGCCTTTTACTCAGTTGTTACTGCTGCCTCTTCCCATACTGAGCCATCATCTTGCCATTTAATTTGGGTACAAAGCAATAGGTATGTTTTTTAACTTCTCCTGGAGCCTGAAGCAGTTAGGAGCATTCTTTTCAGTCTCAGTGTTCTCCTCCATGTTGGGCACCATGCTTTTTACAGGCCACATTTGAATCTTTTTCACCAGTTGCCAATGAATAGCACGTGAACCCGAGGGGAAGAAATTATGGAAGCAGACATAAGAGAGAGGAAACCAGAGTCCTATGTATGTACAGAAGGTGGGGTGCAAAATTCAGGAAGGACTAGGAGGTAGGTTGGACTTTGAAAATTTATAGTGCTTTACATTTGGAGAGTAATTTGATAGTGTTTGAGATAACATTATTGCATTACTTCTTGTAATTCTCTCTCACACACACACACTATAGGGTAGACAAGGAAAAAGCTGTCCAGATATAAAAGTAAACCTGGTTAAAGTTCCTTTTCTTGAATTAAAATATTTATTTTAGAATAGTTTTAGATGTATAGAGGAGTTGCAACGATAGTACAGAGTTCCCGCCTATGTCTCCCCAGTTTCCCCCTCTTTTTACCATCCCTGATGATTGTGACACAACTAAGGAACGAGTACTGGGGCAGGTCGGATAGCTCAGTGGATTAAAGTGCCTGCATAGGCAGAGCGCAGCAGCCAGGGTTTGATCCCGGTGGTGCCCTGCCAGTCCTGCCCCCTGGGCAGTGCTGAGATGGCAATCAAAACTGGACATGGTGGTGTGTGCCTATAATCCCAGCCCTCGGGAGGCTGAAAACAGTAGTATCACTACAAGTCTGATCTGTGGAGTGAGACCCTGTAGACCCTGCACTAAATAAAAAGAAAGAGTTTCTGATGGTCATGTGCTCTTTTCTTGGGACGGTGGAGCCTGGGTAGTGTCACCGTAACTCTGCAGAGAGGACTGTTGGTATTGCCAGAGTCGAAGTTAGGACTGGAGGTACTTTGATGTCTTCATTCAAGTTGAGGGTATAAAAACACAGAGCAGTCAGACCTTTAAATGGGAGAAGAAGAAGAACCACACTCCAAGGAAGCATCACCAGTATCACCACCAGCACCAGCAGCAGCAGCAGCCGCTGCCGCCACCAACACCTGCAAATGGGCAGCAGGCCAGTAGCCAGAATGAAGCTTTGACTACTGACCTGAAGAAGTTTAGGAAACCAGGAGGGAAGACGTTTAGTTTACCCAACATAGCTGCCTCTTTGTGGGCAATCTTCCCCCTGACATCACTGAGGAGGAAATGAGGAAACCATTTGGGAAATACAGGAAAGCAGCACAAGTTTTCATTCACAAGGATAAAGGCTTTGGCTTTATCCGCTTGGAAACATGAACCCTTGCAGAGATTGTCAAAGTGGAGCTGGAGGATACGCCTCTCTGTGGAGAACAACTGCGCGTGCGCTTTGCCTGCCATAGTGCATCCCTTACAGTCCGAAACCTTCCTCAGTATGTGTCCAATGAACTACCGGAAGGAGCCTTTTCTGTGTTTGGCCAGGCAGAAAGGGCTGTAGTCATTGTGGATGGTTGAAGAAGACGCTCACGAAAAGGCCCTGTTGAGTTCTCAGGGAAGCCAGCTTCAGGGAAAGCTCTGGGCAGGGGCAGCGAAGGGTCTTTCCTGCTCACCACATTTCCTCGGCCTGTGACTGAGGAGCCTATGAATCAGTTAGATGATGAAGAAGGACTTCCAGAAAGCCTTGTTATAAAGAATCAGCAATCTCACAAGGAGCGAGAGCAGCCACCGCGGTCTGCACAGCCTGGCTCCTTTGACTGTGAATATGCCACGCACTGGAAGGCACTTTCGGAGATGGAGAAGCAGCCGCGGGATCGAGGGGACCGCAACATCAAGGATGAAGCCGGTGAGAAGCTGGACATGGAGCTGGAGGCTGCTCGCACCGAGCACCAGGTGACGCTGATGAGGCAGGCTTGGATGAGAGCCAAGAAGGACGTTGGAGCGTGGAAGAGCTGCATGACCAAGAGATCCAAAAGCAAAAGCAACTGGAGCTGGGACGGGAAGAGGAGCGTAGGGCTGTGAAGAAGAAATGCTGCGGCAACAAGGAGAGATGATGCGGCGACAGCAGGAAGGATTCAAGGGAACCTTCCCTGATGCGTGAGAACAAGAGATAAGGATGGGCCAGATGGCTTATGGGAGGTGCTGGGGGCATAAACGACAGAGGCGCCATGCCCCTGCTCCAGTGCCAGCTGGTACCCAGCTCCTCCGGGGCCTGGCACTATGATGCCTGATGGAACCTTGAGATTGATGCCACCAACAAGTGAACGCTTTGGCCAGGCTGCTCCAATGGAAGGAACAGGGGCAGTTGGTGGAACCTCTCCTGCTTTCAGCCGTGCAGCCCCTAGAGCTGAATTTGCTCCAAACAAAGGTCGCTGATACTAATAAAGTTACAGTGTTTCCTGAAACCACTGAAAGAACGAACCCTTTTAGACTGGCCAGAATTCTACCTGAAAAAGTGCTAGGAATTCCCTCCAATAGTTAGGCCTTCCCTGCCTGTACTACTCTAAGGGAGCACGCTGGGGGCAGAGGGCAAAGTGATATTTAACAAATTTGCTTAATCGGCTCTGTGTGATGCATTCCTGAAATTTCAGATTTATGAATTGTTAAAGGCTGGGGGGAGCCATGGCAGAATGATTCCTTAGAGTCCCATCGATTTTGAGCATTCCAGCTTTTTATCCATCCTGTTTTCTTTGCTTGCCACACCCCTCGCACCCAGAGACACTGGCACATACACCTCAAAAACCAAACACCTCCCAGCGACCTTAGCCCCACTGCTCTGTTTGCTCCCAGGTGAGAGTTCAGGCACATGTCCACAGAGGCCACAGACAGCATATGTGCGGTTCTGTTAGATCCCATGCATTACTCTTTCATGTACTAAAGACATTTTCTCTTAGAGATTTTCATTTTAGTCTATCTTTTAAAAAAATAACTGTGTTAGCCGGGCGTGGTGGCTCACGCCTGTAATCCCAGCACTTGGGAGGCTGAGGCAGGAGGATTGGTGTGAGTTCGAGACCAGCCTGGGCTACAAAAGTGAGTGCAGGACCAGCCTCAACTGCATAGCGAGACCCTGTCTCAAAAAGACAAAAAAAAAAAAAAAAATCTGTGTTAACTTGCATCCACCTTTTCCTTGGGTAAGAACACGCCAGAAATGACATTTTTGTGTTTCTGATGTTGCTGTTCACAGCTTCCCTTGATAGGCCTCGTACAATGCAGAGAATAGGGTTGCTGTATGCTGAAGGTCTGACGGTAGCTCTTAGCCTTGCCTACCTTAGGTAGCTGTGCTGTGCATTTTCTATTGGTGTGCCATGCCTGATTTATCCCTGATACCTTAAATTTGGAGTTTTTCTGAGAAATGGAGCAGTAATACAGCATCAACTTTATTCGTATAAAGAAAACTCCAGGGACCCAGTAGGATGGCTCAGTGGTCTAAAGCGCCTGCTTAGGAAAGCTTGTGCAGCTGCAGGGACCGCGGTTCGATCCCCAGCAACACATGCTGCGCCAGCCCTGCCCTCAGGGCAGGCGGAGCCAGCCATAAAAATAAATAAACAAACAAACAAAAGTTGTGAAACAAGAAAAAAAATTTAAAAAATAAATAAAATTCTTTAAAAAATGAATAAAGAAAACTCCATCCCTCTCTCAGACTTCACTAATTTTTCTCCTACCATCTTTCTCCTCTCCCTTCCAGCCTCCCAGTCAGGATACCAGTCTGCACTCAGGGCCATAGCTCCTCAGTCTTTTCTGGTCAGGGATGGTTTCTGAGACTTTCCTTGCTCTTCACAACCTCGAAAGCTTTGATGTGGAATGATCCTCAACTTGGATTTGTCTGATGCCTTAGAAGGTGTTATGGGCCTGAGAAGGACCAGTTGAGTTTATGGCCACTCACTTTAGGTCAGAGCTCAAAAGGTTAATAAAGAAATGAAACCCTTACGTGTTTGTTAACTGAGGTGCCCCTGGCCACCTCTCTCATGAGCTTAGCAAATAACACCAGCGTGTTTGCTTTGCCCTTTGCATAACCATCCATCCTTATTAACTCAGCCATTTTCCTCCACTTGGAACTTGGTGTTCCTTCATTTGTGCATAGCTGGAACTTCAACCCCATTCCAGTTCTCAGCATCCATCAAGGAATATCCTGTGACTGCTCTGCACAGTGGAAGTGGGAACAAGTGCCTCTGTGACAGTTCTGAGTACATGGCCACTTAGCTGGCCAGCCTCTGCTGTCTGCCCCTAGGGCCCAACCTCCCTGTAAGGAGTTTTTGCTTCAGAGGGAAGACCCGAGAAGCCCTGAACTCTGTGGCAAGTAAACCAGGGAGCCTTCAGGACAGTCTAGCCTGTCTGAGCCTGCGGGTGACAGCAGCCCAAGAAGACCATGACTGCATGAGGAATCCCAAGGGAGGTCCACCTGGTTATTCCCAGTAAACTCTCAGAGCCACAAGAGATCGCAAATGAGGAATTTTATGACAGCATACCTTTGCACACGGTCGCTTTAGTAAACTCTTCAAATTGCTTCATTTGCTGGTGCAGTTTCCTGAAGGGAACCAAAAGCGTCTGGCTTTGAAAAGCCCACCTCTAATTCTTAACCTGGTGATAGAGTCCTGTGAGTAGTTAGAACAATTCTGCACAGCCAGCAGTTTCAAGCCATTCATCCTGTGTACACCAGTCTCTATCCGCCCTGTCTTACTCACAGGACCCCAGGACTCTTTGCAGGCACTGTCAAGAGCAGATGTGGCAGGATAGGCCATTCCGTGACAGACTGAATTAGCCATACATTTGAGATAGTATCTTTTTTGTTTCTTTGCAGGTTAAACAAGCTCGTTTTTTTCATAGCTTCCTCAAAGGTGCTGGACTTGATCAATCTTTGAATTTTTCCTCATTCTTTCCAGAAAGATTTCATGGTTATTACCACCCAAAATGGAACCTAAATTTTTTGCAAAGGTCTAAATAGTCTTGTAAAGATGTTCTGGATATATAGATATAGCAAGGAGGGAGAGAGGGAGAGAGACAGATAGAGAACGAGAGATAGAGATAGTCAGACAGAGAGACAGAGAGAGACAGAGACAGAGAGATTGAACAGTTCTTTGCCCATCAAGCCTGATTTTTAAACGGTCAACTAAGATGAGAGTATAAATACTAATGACATAAAATGTAAAAGTGCTGATACATTGTGGTCCCTGAGTTTAGGACTTTAATTCTTCAGTTTTAAACTCAGGCTTCTATTTTCCCCTGCAGGAAGAGTTCACAACTATGTGACAGGGCTCTCCATAAGGAAGAGCATCTAGCTGTGCTGCACCATGCACTTGAGCACCTGCAGCTGTTGTCTGAGCAAGCAACACAGAGTCCACCTTCCTCACAAAGCAGGCCCAAGTTTGGCTTCGACGCTGTAGAAAGTCCTGAGTGGATTTCCGTGGTCTGCAGTTCAGGAGTATGTGGTTGGCCAAGAAGCACAGAATGTTCCAAAAGCTAAAGAATTTGCTGCCCTGCCCCAACAAGGCCTCAAGGCCACTCCTTCCCTATTTTGTCTGGCAACAAATGCCAGAGGTGATGCAACTCAGCAACCTTTATCCAGATTCACTGCTGGGATCTGTGAAGGGGAGAGGACCATCCATGGGGGCCAAACCACAGTGAATTACCCAAGTCTAGAACATCAAGTTCTCATAGCACCATGAGAAAAACAAAGATGAGAGGCAATGGTGTTTCTAGGGCTTGTGAAAAGGGCCATGGAGTGCATCTCTCCTTCAGGAAGAGGACCGCTAGAGAGAGAATGGGTGGAGTAGGAGTGGATGGGTAGGAAGGAGAGAAGAAGATTCTCTTCCTTAAGGATCAGATGTGCCTATAAAGCACCCTACAACAAGAATACTGCCATCGGGGCTGGGGAGAAAGCTCCATGGCACAAGTGCCTGCCTGGCAAATGCAAGGTCATGAGTTTGAACCCTGGTCCCGCCAAAAAAAAAAAAAAAAAAAAAGAATACTGCCATCAAGTTTCATCAATAAACTCATTTTCATGTATTTAGTACAGGGTCTAAAGGGGCTCAGTATGTAGACTGGACTCATAGTGATCCTCCTGTTTTCAGCCTCCCAAACTCTGGGATTACAGGTATGCATACCACCATGCCCAATCTCAGTCACCATCTCAGTGTGCCCCAAGGGAGGGATTGGCACTGCATGCCAAAGATTCAACCCTGGTCCCTGCATCTGTCTAAACAGGTGCTTTAATCCCCTGAGCTATCTGGTCAACCCAATAAACTCATTTAATAAATACCTTTAAACCTACATAAGTACTATAGCAAAGGCAGCAAGCCAAGTTCCTGCTTTGATGGAGTCAGAGGTGTGAAGGAGAAGGAGGGAACCAAGAAACCTATGTTAGGAAAGATCAATGTTGCAAAAAAAAAAAAAGTCAAGTGGTGGGATCAGAAGAGGCAGCACCTGTCTTCCAAGATGCTAACCATTAGAATGTCCTCACCTGGACAGTGAAGGTGAGGGGGGGATGGGAACGAAGGAAGGGGAAGGGTCCTGTGGGCATCTGGGAGATCTGCATGCCAGGCAGAAGGAGCAGCAAGTGCAAACACCTGGAAGTAGACTGCACTAGGTGGACCTTGCCAGGGTTCAGCTGGTAGGCGGGAGCAAGCAGAGTGGAGCATGTCAGGGGATACAGTCAGAGAGCAGGTGCCTTAGTCATGCTGCTAAGAGGATGAGCCAGAGCTACTGAATTAACTCAGCACAGTTTGCCTCAAGGCCTCAGCCCGGGCCCACAGTAGCAACTGGCTATCTAGGAATGCCTTCTAGCATGATGTGTGAGACAGCATGTCTGATACAGCACCAACTTGAAATGAAAATAAGATCTGCAAGAGCTGTGCACCTTCGGAAGAGAGCAAGAGTCACCCCATTCTGTGGCAGTTGGACTCAAATCCATGGGACCAGAAATGCGTGCAGATGAGAATTAAGGTTTAGTCTATACAGAACTAGGGCTCTGTGTCCCCCACAAGGACTTTACATGTATCCTGTTCCATCTCATCCAAAGGACTTCAAATTCAGCCTGTCCGGTGGCCCTTACCTGAGGATCCTGCTGAGAGATGTTTCTGAAAACACTGATGTCATTAATAAGGCTATAGGATCCTAATGGATTCTCTAAGAAAAATTTGCAAGCTATTAATTTATTAATTTTTGTTGCCCACTCTTGAAATTATTTCTATCACAGTAGACTACTAGGTCATAGGATTCCTCTCTTAAGGATGTATAAAAATAGTGAGTTGGGCAGTCATAAACTGGAAGCTGGTCAGCTGGGGCCAGTCTGATCCCATCCCACCCAAGTGCTGAGGATGGGTTTCTTCCATCCAGGTGATAGTAACCTCCTTATTTTCTCCTGTCCATTCTCCACCTCAAATTCTGGCCCACCTTCCATGTCATGGTTTAATGGGTACCCTGGCCATTGATAAGCTAGATGTCCACATCAAGAAGTTCAGTGACTCTCTAAGGTGGAAAGTCCTTTTTAGGAAATTGGGTGTTATGGTTTATGTCTAGTTGTCCCCCCAAAGCCTCATGAGTCATGGGGTAGGAACTTCTAGAGTTTGAGACTTGATCCATGATCCACTGGGATTATGTGTTTTAGTACTGATGGGATTATGGGTCTAAGTACTTCTGGGATTATGGGTGTAGCCTAAGGCAGATAGGCTTAGGTGGAGAGCCTGAATGTAATATAAAGAGAAACAGAGAGACAGACTCATGCTGTTGCTTTCTGCCTACCCTGGTTTGTTGGTTGCCTCTGTCTCGGTTGTTACTGTTCCGCCGCCATGAACTGGATGAGCTCTGCCCTGTTCCACTCGGCCTTGGGCCAGCTGAATATGGACTGAAGCCTTCAGTAACTGTGAACTAAATAAATTTTCCTTCCTTCATTTTAGGTGTTGGGTGTTTGTCCCAGCAATGAGTATAAAGTGACTGTGACTAAGACATTGGGGAAGGACAGGCCAAGCTACAGAACTCTCAGCTCCACACCCTCTCCATTTCCCAATCACGATGGTTCTGTTTTTTCCTCCTGTTCTGTTTTTTCAGGGCTGTGTGTATTGATTACATACAACTCTTCATTTGATTGCCAAAATGAACAATTTCCTTCTCCTAAAGAAAAGAGAATAAAAGGCTCTGATCATCACACAAATGATCTCTAGAAGACACTTCAAGAATCCTTTCTAGTAGCCAGGCGTGGTGGCACACACCTGTAATCCCAGCACTTGGGAGGCTGAGGCAGGAGGATTGGTGCAAGTTTGAAACCAGCCTGAACTGCACAAGACCCTGTCTCAAAAAGACAAAAAAAAAAAAAAAAAAAAGAGTATCCTTTCTAGATCCCACAGGTCGAGCATAGCTCTTCCTGTTGTGATGATCCTCACCTTTCCTGTGAGCTGGGCGCCTCTAGGATGCTGCTGGCAGAGAAAGATCACAGAGGAAGGAAAGGGAAGTGCGCTTTAATGCTGCTTCATTTTACATGACTCATTGCAAGCAGATTTGTGCATTGTTACTGTGCAGGTGGCCACTTCTTGAGAGTTCCATCAAAACAATGACTTCCTTTAAGAGATGTCCACTGCAAAACAAACAAAGGTTCTGAAACAAGAATGAATGAATGAATAAATAAATAAATAAATAAATTATTTAAAAAAAAAAAAGAGAGATGTCCACTGCATTGGAAAAAGCATTGGAAGTTTCTTCGGTTATCTCACACACTGTTCATATACACACTTCTAAGGAAAGCAGTCCCACTCCTAAGAAATGAACTAAAAGCCTGTATCCACACAGAAACCTACAGGCAAATGCTTATGGTGACCTTATTCACAGCTATCAAAGGCTAGATAACTAGCCTTTGGGCTAGCCAAAGGCTAGCTAACTAGGGTTGGGGAGATAGCTCAGGGACTTAAGCTTCTGCTTGGCAAGCACAAGGTCCTGAGTTTGATCCCCAGTACCCCTCCCCCCAAAACAAGGTGAAAATGGGCTCAGTGTCCTTCAAAGAGTGAACGTACTATATACAGGTTGCTGTACAACCATATAGTGGAATACAGTCACATTCCCATGATTTCACTCTCCATGGGTTCAGTTTCCACAGTCAGCCACAGAATTGTACCAGCCCATATTGTCATCAGGAAAAGGGTAAGCACAGAATCATAAGAAGCTATTCTGCTGCAGGGTTTTTTGTTTTGTTTTGTTTTTTTTTTTTTTAATGGCTGGCTTAGCCTGCCCTGGGGCTGGGGCTGGCACAGCATGTGGTGCTGGGAATCAAACCGTGGTTCCTGCAATTGCCTCAGCTTTGCTAAGCGTTTTAGACGGCTGAACCATCTTGCAAGCCCTAAAAAACTATTCTGAAAGAAACCACAATTCATATGTTTTTATATTAGGTATATGATGTTATAACTGCTTACTAGTTATAAACTTTGTCATATGCATGTAAGTATAGGATAAGTGAAAACCATAATACACAAAGTATGATCAAAAATAATATGAATGCTGCTGCCAAGTGCTAGCCAACAAAAAATATAGGGCTCCTCAATAAACCAAGCTGCGCTTCAAACGGTGTGACAAGTTTCACAGTGCTCAGTGCAGTTGGTTATGAGCTGTGGTTTAGAAAATGTTTTCAAGGGCTGGCCAGACAGCTCAGTGGACTAAAGTGCCTATGTAGGCAGACACAGAGGCCGGGGTTCAATCTCTAGTGTGCCTTGAAGCCCCCGCCCCCATGCTGAGAGGTGACGAGGCTGGGCATGGTGGCAGAGTGTGCCTGTAATCTCAGCACTTGGTAGGCTAAAAAAGGAGAATCACTATGAGTGCGATCTGTGTAGTGAGACCCTGTAGATCCTGTACTAATTTTCTTTTATTTTGTTTTGTATGTGTATTTTAGGGAAGGGTCTACTGGGTGTTCAGTGTCTCACTACTAGATTGGACTCATAGTGATCAGCCTATTTACAGCCTCCCAAGAGCTGGGATTACAGGCATGCACCGCCACACCCAGGCTCAATTGCTGTCTCAGCATATCCCAGGGACAGGGTGGGCACAGCAGGTCCAGGGATTGAACTCCCTGGCCCCTGAGCTAGCTTGCAGGCACTTTAATCTACTGAGCTATTTGGCTGGCCCTCAGATACATTTTTTAAAAAAGAAAATATGTTTTCATGTGTGTCATAAGCTATAGATCATAAATAACACCGTAACATAAATTTTTGCTTCAAATTCTAAAAAATAAAAATGTGCTTTAAAAAATACAATATGTGAAATGTTATGGTTAGTTTTTGGTGATGCTACTGTGACCAGGAAGTCAATTCACCCATGGTTCAAGCTATTTAGTATAGTTGTCGGTTGGCTGAAGATAAGGATATTATAACATCAAGAGCCCAAGAGAATGCTGAAGAATAAGCAAAATGATTGAATCAAATAATTAATAGGAAGGTGATTTGAATACGAGGCAACTGAGAATGAAAGTTGTTCCACGTGGCTATTTGATTATTGAACAAAAACAACAGCATTTGTCAGTTTCATGGGCGTGCATGATCCTGAAGCTTCCAGCTTTTTTTTTTTGTCTTTTTGAGACAGGGTCTCGCTATGCAGTTCAGGCTGGCCTTGAGCTCACTTTTGTAGCCCAGGCTGGTCTCGAACTCTCACCGATCCTCCTGCCTCAGCCTCCCAAGTGCTGGGATTATAGGTGTGTGCCACCACACCCAACTTCAAAGTTTTTTTTTTTTTTTTAATTTTTGTCTTTTTGAGACAGGGTCTCACTGTGTAGTTGAGGCTGGCCTTGAGCTCACTTTTGTAGCCCAGGCTGGTCTCGAACTCACACCAATCCTCCTGCCTCAGCCTCCCGAGTGCTGGGATTACAGGCGTGTGCCACCACGCCTGGCTGCTTCCAGCTTTTTAAGAAATATTATGGGGAGGTCTCTACACCTGCTTTCTTAGGCTTGGTAACTCACAGGTACTGATAGGCAACACATGTAACAGTCTGGCCATGACCTGTTGCTGCGTACGCTGGAGTCATAACTGCACCACGTTGAGGGCTCTGGCTGATACAGCAGTGCTTTTCCTTCATTTCTACCATCAACATAAAGGTGGAGCACCGCTGGGATGCTTCTTGGAGAAACTTCAGTGCCAGAAATAGCCCGGGCTCAGAGTCCCAATTAGAGGAGCTCAACTGCTTTTTTATAAGGACAAAACTCTGGTCTCTAGCGTTACACCAACTGCCTCTGGGGATACTTCGGTGACAGCATAGTCTTTATAGACCTGTCCCCTCTGCTAAAGGGTGTTAAAGCCTCTGTCAAAGCCATTCAACATGCAACCCAAAACTCAATGCTTCTGCATCATCATCACAGCTTGTGGGGGCCTGATTAGACTTCCACTGTACTGCTGGGAGCCTTATAGCATGCATCACAGAAATTAGGATGCATCTCTTGGCATACTCTTGGCTGTGAATTAGGCATCAAATGACTAACTTGGGTGGTAAAGGGCCAGCCGGGCATGGTCAGCATGAGGTATCAGTGGGTGGGCCTGTGAAGGAGCAGCTGCATGGAGGAAGTTGCCAGATGAAATTTCATCCTCCTCCAATAAGTGCAAGGCAGAAAAGCTGATTTATGGCAAGGTGCTAGTCCACCTGATTTGAGGAGGCCACCTTCCCTCTCAAGGGGGGCACACAGCCTACAAGCTGAAGGGCCAGGTAATACAGTCTCCAGCAACCCTGAAGCACTAGAAGCTGAGAGCCAGAAAGTTTCGCCTGGAAATCTCTGAAGGACTAATTCTTCCCTGGCCACTTCTCTCCCCAAGTACTTGTAACTGGCAAGTGGAAATGTATGAGATTACTCTAGCAACACAAGGCAGTTTCAGCTCCACCTTCCATGTGCAACAATGAAGGCATGTGTCAGAAAGCCTACTAGAAACCCACTCACAGGGTACCAGACACTGGGATTATGCCAAGCTCATGAGGGAACTCTGCTCTGAGAGGTATTCAGATCCACAGAAGCCTTTACAACAAGACTGTCTAAGTCCTTAACCCTGGCCATGGAGAAATCCAGGTTAGACCCTGTAGCGGTTGATATATTGCGTCAACTTGGCTGGATGACTCAGCGGCCAGGTTCGCTGTTGGTGGGCGCCCAGCCCTGGGGTACAACTGGTTCCTCCCTAAAGAATGACTAGGGGGCTCGGCGGGATGGCTCAGTGGTCTAAAGCCCCTGCTTGGGAAAGCTTGGGCGGCTTCAGGGACCTCGGTTCGATCCCCGGCACCACATGCTGCGCCAGCCCTACCCCCGGGGTGGGCTGAGCCAGCCATAAAAATGAGTGAATAAACAAAGGTTCTGAAACAAGAAAAAAAATAAATAAATAAAATTTAAAAAAAAAAAAAAAAAAAGAATGACTAGGGCCTGCCTAGGATATGATTAGCCCCTCCCTAGTGGGATCAGGACCTGTCCTGCATTATGATTGGTTCCACCCTAGGGCACAATGGGCCCACCTCAGAGCGACTTAACACAAAGAGACATTATAAAAGGCTGAGACAGGAGTGAAGACTTCACTTCTTCAGGGGAGCTTGAGTCTTCTCATTTGGTCTGGACTTTACCATCTGGCTTGCAGCGCAGACTCTTCAGCCTGCAGCTTGGATCTTTCACCTTCCATTGCAGACTCTTCAGTCTTCCATCAGAGGCCCATCAGCCTGTGGCTGTTAGAGAAGCTCAGGAGAGGTGGTAGCCAGCGGGCTACGCACTGCAGGTAGAGTTGCTCAGCTGCCAGAGGGCTGGACTACACAGCAGTGTCATGGTCAAGGAGGTACAGATACATTCTGTACACACGCTTGTGTTCAGGTCACTGAAAAGGACCCATGACATGTTTGTAGCTGATAACAGAAAACCCATGCCTTTGGATGAACAGAGTCACAAAAGGAAAATGGCAGTCAAGCTTCGTAATGAGTACGGTCCTGTGTTGCATCTGCCAACTTCCAAAGAAAATCTTAAAGAGAAGGGCCCTCAGAACGCCGCAGATTCACACAGTCAAAAGCAGTATCCTCCCAGGCAAGGACAAGAAGTTGAAAATGAAGTGACAGGGACACATCCATACCCCCCAGGACCTGCAGTCACTTTGATAGCAGATACTAAAGTCCACAGAATGCCCAGCGAGTCTGCTGCACAGTCCTTGGCAGTGGCTTTGCCTTCTCCCCAGGCCAGGACTGATGCAAACCGCGTTGCATCTGGTGGGAGTGAGTATCGACTTCCTGGGGCTTCTGAATGCACCACACAGACTACAGGCATGAATTCCATGGTTATGCAGACTGCCAATACCAAGAACTCTGCACTGAGGGCTAAAAAAGCTCGTACAATGCCAAAGCCCCAGTGGCACCCACCGTGGAAGCTGTACAGGGTGATCAGCGGGCATCTCGGCTGGGTACGATGCATCGCTGTGGAACCTGGGAACCAGTGGTTCGTTACCGGGTCTACAGACTGAACAATAAAGATCTGGGACCTGGCTAGTTGCAAGTTAAAGCTGTCACTGACGGACCACATCAGCACGGTGCGGGACGTGATAGTCAGCTCGAGGAGCCTGTACCTGTTCTCTTGTGGAGAAGACAAGCAGGTCAAATGCTGGGATCTCGAGTATAATAAGGTTATAAGGCACTATCATGGACATCTCAGTGCAGTGTATGGTTTGGATTTGCACCCAACAATTGACGCGCTGGCAACCTGTAGTCGGGACTCAACTGTACGGATTTGGGATGTGAGAACTAAAGCCAGCATGCACACATTATCTGGACACATGAGTGCGGTGGCCACTGTGAGGTGTCAAGCTGCAGAGCCACAGGTTATTACCGGAAGCCATGACACCACAGTACGATTATGGGATCTGGTGGCTGGAAAACAAGAGTGACACTGACAAATCATAAGAAGTCAGTCAGGGCTGTGGTTTTATTTATTTATTTATTTAGGGCTGTGGTTTTACATCCGCACCATTACACATTTGCATCCGGTTCTCCAGATAACATAAAACAGTGGAAATTCCCTGACAGAAGCTTCATTCAGAATCTTTCCGGTCACAATGCCATCATTAATACATTGACAGTAAATTCTGATGGAGTGCTGGTATCTGGAGCAGACAATGGCACTATGAATCTTTGGGATTGGAGAACTGGCTACAATTTCCAAAGAGTTCATGTGGCTGTGCAGCCTGGGTCCTTGGACAGTGAATTGGGAATATTTGCTTGTGCTTTTGACCAGTCTGAAAGTCGATTACTAACAGCCGAAGCTGATAAAACTATCAAAGTGTACAGAGAAGATGATACCGCAACAGAAAAAACTCATCCCGTCAGCTGGAAGTCAGAAATTATCAAAAGAAAGAGATTTTAATGTGGCATTGTCTTCATGGTGGTTTTTCTTTCTTCTTTTTTTTTTTTTTTGAGCTTGGCATTGATGAGAAAATCCAGTGAATGCCGAACTTCCCAAAGGGTCTGGAGTTTAGCTGGCTGTTCTAACCTGTGATTTTTACCCTATGTACTTTCATTTTGTACCAAATGTAATTCTGAACTCAAAATTCTGTAACTTTTCACCGGCATTAAGCCTATAAGGTTTATACAAATGTCAAGCTGCAAAAAGTTTCTCTTTCGTCCCCTTTTTGCAGGAGCTCCCTTGTATGCACTTAGCAACCCAATTTGTTCCCTCCGTAACCACACCACAAACTCTACAATCTTTGTAACAAATAATCACCATAAATTCTGTACTGTAAAAAAAAAAAAAAAGAAAGAAAGAAAGAAATATTATGGGGAGATGAAACTTGGGTCAGTGGGTAGTTCAGGGTTCTTAATGAAAATTACCAAGTTCTCCTGTGTCAAGATCTAATATCAAGATGATATTGAGCTTTTTCTCATAGTGAAAGAACTGTGCCACCAGGCGTGGTGGCTCACGCCTGTAATCCCAGCACTCGGGAGGCTGAGGCAGGAGGATTGGTGCGAGTTCGAGACCAGCCTGGGCTAAAGTGAGCTCAAGGCCAGCCTCAACTGCATAGCGAGACCCTGTCTCAAAAAGACAAAAAAAAAAAAGAACTGTGCCACCTGAGTTCAGACTAGGAACACTATGGCAAATGTTATTCAGGGCTTCTTAGAGCTTTTAAGAAAGAATGGACATAGAAAGAGGCCTGAGAAACGGGCCAATTGCTTCATCACCCACCATGACAACTTTTCCATGTCACACATTGCTTCTGTCAAAAACATTACAGCATGTTCTGATCCGCCTTATTCACCAGATCTGGCACCATGATCTTCAAAATAACCATGAAAAGTAAATATTTTGGATTGACTCAGAACTTTGAGGTAGCCACAGAGGGACAACTAAAGGTATTCGCTAAAAGACTTCCAGAACTGCCTCAGAAAATGGAAAGCAACGATGGGGTAAATGTGTTTGACTTGATGCCAGGGGATCCCCAAAAATGTTTGACTTAAAGGAAACAATTTTGAGGATTATTATTAGCAATGCATCTTTAATTTTTTTTGTTTTACAAATTTGAGCATTTACTATTTATTTCGATCACATATCCTGCAAAGGATTCAGTACTAAGGCTTCAGGCACCCTCTGAGAGTCTTGAAATGCACCCCCATTAGAAAAAAGGGTTCTGTACCGCTCAGCAATAAAAAGCAATGAGTTACAGGTGCACATGGCAACGTGAGCAACTCCTTTCACTACATAACGGAAGCAGGACTCAAAGGAATATGCAGTGTGACGTTATTGACATGTTACCCTAGAAAAGACAAAACTACAGGCCTAGAAAATGCAAATGAGCCAGTGGTTCCCCGTGGGTGGGGAATGGAATAAGGCAGCTCCAAAGAGGCATGGGAGGCGTTGGAGAGTGAGGAATAGTTCTGTTACACCCATAGTGCCAACCACCTGATCATATTCACCTGATAAAAACTACAAACTCGCCGGGCGTGGTGGCGCACGCCTGTAATCCCAGCACTCAGGAGGCTGAGGCAGGAGAATTGGTGCGAGTTTGAGACCAGCCGGGGCTACAAAAGTGAGCTCAAGGCCAGCCTCAACTGCACAGCGAGACCCTGTCTCAAAAAAGACAAAAAAAAAAAAAAAAAAAAAAACTACAAACTCAACACTAAAGATAATAACTTTACTGTTTTTACACTGCACCTTCATCTTATTTTATTTTATTTTTTATATATGTGGTACAGGGCCTCACTATGCAGCTCAGGCTCATAATGATCTGCCTGTTTTCAGCCTCCCCAGCACTGGGATTGCAGGCGTGGGTCAACACACCAGGTCTCGGTAGCCGGCTCAACGCACCCAGGGACGGGGCCAGAGAAGCATGTGGTGCCTGGGATTGAACCCAGCCCTTGAACTTGCCTAAACAGGTACTTAGTCCACTGAGCTATCTCATTGGCCCTTATACCTTCCTTCTCAAAATGAAGAATAAAAGATCATCTCCAATCAAAACAAAACACTCATGAGGGAAAAGGCTACTTCTGTTTGAGGAGCCCATCTGGGATACCACATTACTTTTAACATAATAACAGTGGTTTCTCTAGTTGGTTGGCTGGCTGGTTGGTTAGTTTGTTCAGTTTGGTTTGAGTTTTTGAGACAGGCTCTTGCTATATAGCCCCGACTAACCCTGAACTTTCAATCCTCCTACCTTTACCCTATAAGTGCTGGGATTAGAGATATGTAGTATCATGCCCATACAACATTTTTTTTTATTATTTAAGACCTTTATTAACAGGTGCTTGCAGTTTGTTGACTTTTTGAAAAAATCAAGTTGTAAACTTTTATTACAAATTAAAAATGAAGTTCTTAAAAATCTCAACTTGACCAGATATGAAACAATTTAAAAACCTTTAAAGGTATATTGAGAAAAACCAGGCTTTAAAAAAAAAAAAAAAACACGTTTGTCGTTTGTCATTACCAAAAAGAGATGTCTTTAGGTAAAAATAATAAAAACCCCAGTCCCTCCTCCCCTCCCCAATAAACTAAATTAAAAAGTAGTTAAATATATATACACCTACACATGTGTTTTCTCAAGACATTGCACATATGATAAATGAATTTGCTTACAAAACTTACTGATTCTTGCTGCTTTGCTGACTTACTGATTTAACTACCACTACAGTTCCACCTACACATCAGTTCAGCCTACCATGAAACTTATTAACCCTGATGCTTATGGTTCTTGTCAATATTTGATCGGTGCGTTCTTGGCTTGTGTTTTTGCTGAAGTGTGGACTCTGTGATAGTGAATATCTCTGGTTCTTTTTATATTTGTGCATTTCTAAGGGTAGGGGCCATATTTGTTTAACTTGTTTTAAACATTGTTTAACAGTTCCATGCACAAAAGGGTACTTAATCTGATATAATCAGGGCATGGGTATTGATTTTGCAGAGGGGGTTAAAACATAAGCAAGTTGCATGGCAAGGTTTTTTAAATCAAGAAAAAAAATGTGATAATTTTGTATTATTAATTTTCCAGTGCCAAATAATCCAACGTAAATATACATCCTAAGTGATAAAAATGACAATCAGAGCCAGGACACACAGATAACTCCCAACCAGGCCTAGGGCTGGGACCTGATGTGGAGTGTCAGAAGAAAATTCCAGCATGGAAACAGAATTCCAACTTCGAATTGTACCTCTACATTCCAGTTTTCCTCCTCTTAAAGAAAATTAAGCCCCATTGCCTCTGTATGGAGATATATCCTCGGTCCCCTCCCCCATTTCTCGTTAAGGTTCATGAGTTATATATATTAATGTTCCAATCTGGCAGATCACTGTACACCGTACTCCAGTCATTCCCCCTGCACCTCCTTGCCCCAGTCCCCTGCACCAGCTTGACATGTTTGGAGGCGGCGGCTCAATGCTTAGAGTGTTATTTGATCCCACCCAGGCCCGCATGGCCTGCCCTTCCACATCCACTGCCCTTCTTCCCTTTCTCTTGACTAAAAATAATCTTCCTCCGACTCTCTGGTCATCCTTTGCTGGACTGCACATAGCAGGAGGACAGGCGAAGCTTGTCTTTCTGAGCCTGGCTTCACTTTGCCCAGCATTACGCTTTCCAGATCCATCCATTTCTCTGCAAGTGACAAAATTCATTCCTTTCTGTGGCTGAAGAAGATTCCATTGTGCACATAGATCACCTTTTCCTTATCCAGGCACCTGTTGCTGGGCTCCTAGGCTGGTTCCATAACTTGGCTATAAACATGGGTATACAGGTACTCCATGGAGTGCGGGGACTTTATTCCCTACAGGTATATGCCAAGGGGTGGCACAGCTGGATCAGATCGTAGCTCTATTTTTAGTTTACTAAGGAACCTCCATATTAATTTCCTGGTAGCTGTAGTAATTTACATTCCCACCAGCACGGTGGAAGTGTTCCTTTTTTCTGCTGCATCCTCATCAGCATTTATTGTGTTTTGTATTCTTTTTTTTTTTTTTTTTTGTCTTTTTGAGACAGGGTCTTGCTATGCAGTTGAGGCTGGCCTTGAGCTCACTTTTGTAGCCCAGGCTGGTCTCGACCTCGCACCAATCCTCCTGCCTCAGCCTCCCAGAGTGCTGGGATTACAGGCGTGAGCCACCACGCCTGGCTGTGTTTTGTATTCTTTATCATCGCCATTCTGACCGGGGTGAGATAGAATCTCAATATAATTTTTATCTATATTTCTCTAGTGGCTAAAAATGTTGAATAAGTTTTCATATACTTATTGGCCATTCATACTTTTTAAATTTTTATTTATTTATTTATGTTATATTTTATTTTAAAGAATAAAAACAAATAGCAGAAACAAAGACAGAGTAACAAGCAACAGTGCACATGATACAGAATTTCAAAACAAGAATAAAAATTTAACAATGGTTGCTATATTGTATATTTTCATTATCAAATATGTTGCTCAGATTAACAGATATAGGCATGCAAAATTGGTCAAATAATTAAACACTGATGTTTTCTTTCAATAAACTTTAATTGTTTTTTACTTTATGTTTAAAATTTATTTTAAAGAGAGAATATTTATTGATAAGACATGAGAAGCAGTACACATTTAGAAAAACAAGATGAGGTGTTTAGTTTTATTTTTTTTGTGGAACCAGGGATCAAACTCAGGACCTTGCACTTGCCAGGAAGGCACTTGTGCCCCTGAGCTATCTCCCCAGCCCCTTGTAGATTGATTTTGATAGTATGGCCATTAAATAATTTTAGTTCTGTTAGCTTATGAACATGGGAGAAGTTCTCATCTTTTCAATTTGTATCTCCAGCATTCTGAAATTTTCATTGTGGGAGTCTTTCACCTCTTTTTAAAATTGATCCCTAGGGCTGAGGAGATAGCTCTGTAGAATAAGCTCTTGCCTGGAAAGTGTAAGGCCCAGAGTTCAGTCCCCAATACCACCAAAAGAAATGAACAAATAAAATTGATCCCTAGTTGTTTTCAGCTATTGTAAGTTGAATTGGATCCTGATTGTTTCTCAGATAGTCCATTGTTGGTGTATAGATAATTTGTTGATTTCTTTTTATTTTATTTTTTATTTTATTTTTTCTTGTTTCAGAACTTTTGTTTGTTTATTTATTTATTTTCATGGCTGGCGCAGCCTGCCCTGAGGGCAGGGCTGGCGCAGCATGTGGTGCCAGGGATCGAACCGTGGTCCCTGAAGCCGCCCAAGCTTTCCCAAGCAGGCACTTTAGACTACTGAGCCATCCCGCTGAGCCCCAATTTGTTGATTTCTAATGTTGATTTTATATCCTACTAGTTTGCTGAATTTGTCAGCTCTAAAAGACTTTTGGTAGAACCTAAGTGTAAGATACCATCTGTAAATAAGCTTTGAACCCTTCCTTTCTTATTGCTTCCCTTTTTATTGCTTTTTCTTCCTTTTAACTAATTATTCTAGCTAAAATTTCAAGAACCATATTGAATAGGATGGCGAGAGAAGACATTCTTATCCTGTTCCTGATTTTAGAGAGAATGTTTTCAATTCACCCCCAATAAGAGTGAAGTCGGCTGTGCGTTTGTCATATATGGCTTTTACTACATTGACGAATGATCCTTTAAAACCCAGCTTCTCACAGTATAGCTTGGATAGTTGTACTGCTGCTTTCATCTGGTCTATTGAAAGGAATATTAATATTTAAAATTTTTCTTTCTTCTTTTTAATTTTTGACCAATTTTGCATTCTAATTGGTGGTAATCTGAACAACTAAATTGAAGACAACAATATGCAATGTAACAACCATTGTTGAATTTCTATCATTTTGTTTGGTGAAATTCTCTATTATTTATCATGATTTTTTTTACTATCTTTCATTCTCTTTAAAAAGGAAATGAGGGGCCCGGCGGGATGGCTCAGTGGCCTAAAGCGCCTGCTTGGGAAAGCATGGGTGGCTTCAGGGACCGAGGTTCGATCCCCAGCACCACATGCTGCGCCAGCCCTGCCCTCAGGGTGGGCTGAGCCGGCCATGAAAATGAGTGAATTAACAAACAAAGGTTCTGAAACAAGAAAAAAAATAAAATAAAATAAAATTCTAAAAATTAAAAAAAAAATAAAAAGGAAATGAAAAAAAAAAAAACACCAAATTTTATCATGCAAGGATGCTCAATCTTGTCAAAAGTTTATTCTGTACCATTTTAAATTATCATGTGAGTTTTACCATTGGTTCTATTAATGTGATGTATTAAATCGCATAATTTGATTTGCATATGTTAAACCACCCTTGCATCCCTAGAACTTAATCAAGGTATGATCTCTTTAATGTGGTGTCAAGTTCACTTTACAAGTATTTTATTAAGGATTTAGACATCTATGTTTAGGAAGGATCATGGCATATAGTTTTATTTTTTAATATATCTTTATCTAGTTTGGGTATTAGGATAATGTTTGCTTCATGAATGAGTTCGGGAGTACTCCTTCCCTTTCTATATCATGGTGTAATTGAGGAATATTTGCATTGGCTCTTTGAAGGTCTGGTAAAATTCAGCAGTGAACACATCTGGTGCCAGGCTTTTCTTCACTGGCAGGATTTTTATCACTGCTTAAATCTCACTGCTTATGATTAATTTGCTTAGGTTTTTTGTAACCTCTTGGTTCAGGTTTGGTAGTAAGTTTATCCACTTACCCACTAGAAATGTATCCATTTCTTCGGACTTCTCCAATTTTCTCAGCCCGGTCTGGTGGCACATACTTGTAATTCCAGCACTTGGGAGGCTAAGGCAGAAAGATTGCCACAAATCTGAGGCTGGCAAAGGTTATGACGTAGTTTCAAGACTGGCCTGGACTACACAGTGAGATTTTGTCTCATAAACAAGCAATCAAACAAACAAATGAAAAAGAAATATAAGTTTCCAAATCAATCTTCAATAATCTTCTGGATTTTAGTGATATCTGTACTAAGATCCCTCTTTTGATCTCTAATTGTATTGATTTGGATGTTTTTGCTTTCTTTTAGTTAGTCTGGTTAGAATTTATTGATTCTGTTTATCATTTTTTTATTTTTTGGTGCCAAAAAATTTATTTGAAAAGTTCAGGGTAAATGGATGTGGGAGAAACCAACTCTGGATAGTGAACTTGAGTAAAAGAAAGAAAAAAATTATAAAAGCAAAAATAAAAGTACACTCCATATTCAAAAGGCAGCTGCATACCATAGCAACTTTACGTGAAGCTTGGTGCTTTCTATGCTATCTTTAACTTGTACATATGTTTTGTTTGATCTATCTCTTCTTTCAAGCTGACTTTTGCATCAGGATGAATATACCTTACCTCCCCTGCTTCTAGTTATCTGCATTTTTAAGTTACTTTTAATAAGAAATATCAATATGATAGCTTCACAACACATTAGTAGTACATTCGCAATAATTGACACATTGCATATTGTCCTCATAAAAGTAACACAAAGCACAGGGTGTGGACATGATACATTTTCTAATCAATATTGGTAAGGAAAGAAAAAAATTTCTACTCTTTGAACTGAGAGGAAGTACTTGTATACAGAAACCAATGTTCCATAATTGCAGGTGGTTCCCACTGAAACCGGCAATGTTGGAGGTTGTTGATTTAAGCCTCTTACAGCTCATCATACTAATCTAGTTCTGCATTTTATGCCTCGTAGTTAAGCTTTTCCACTGGGTGATCAAGGGCAAGTCAAAGCAAGACCTGTATAACAAAACATTCATCTTTTGTATCTTCCAAGGTCAAATCCCCTCAGGATTAACTTTGGAACCATGTACAGTGTTTTGTAGAACTGTTGTCAGTGTCAGCCTTCAGGATGAGTCACGGCCATTGCTTGACTAGTTTGCTTTCTGTGAAAGCCTGAGAGAATGTTTTTTCTTAGGGTGACTCTCTTTAGACACACAATAGTTCATTTATTCCTTTCCTCTGAGGTCCCATAATCTCCTTGACCAGAAAATTTGGGATACCTCTGAGTTATAGGACATTACAGCACAGGTTCTTTATGTCCTGAGAAGGAGAAGAAGAACAAGAAGAGGAGGAGGAGGAAGAGGAAGAAGAAGAGGAAGAGCAAGAAGAAGAAGAAGAAGGAGAAGGAGAAGGAGAAGGAGAAGGAGAAGGAGGAGGAGGAGAAGAAGAAGAAGAAGAAGAAGAAGAAGAAGAAGAAGAAGAAGAAGAAGAAGAAGAAGAAGAAGAAGAAGAAGAAGAAGAAGATAAGAACTTAAATAAGACACAACGCCAGACATCGAGTGCACCAAAGGCAAATCCAGATGGCAATGAGGATGGAAATTCTAAAAAATTCTAAAAAACCACCCCCCAGCTTCTCTCAAGTGGTAACAAATTAAACAAATAAGGCTCTAGAAAAAAAAAATCAAATAAAAAATAATTTCTCAGATAACAACAGAAATGAAGAAAACAATGAAAACCATTGGTGAATATAGATAAGGTTAAAAGAAAAAGAAGAGATTAAGAAAAATGGCTGATTTTAATTTTTTCCTACATTTCCCATCATTTTCAAAAATTTCTACTATAGGGCTGGAAAGATAGCTCAGTGGACTAAGTACTCAGGGACAGGGTTTGATCCTCTGCACCAAGTGCTGTGCTGGCCCTGCCCCTAGGGAACACTGAGCCCACCACCCAGACCTGGTGTGGTGGCACACGCCTGTAATCCTAGACTAGGAGGCTGAATGCAGGAGACTCACTATGAGTCTGAGCTGCGTAGTGAGACCCTATACCAAATACATACATTAAAAGACAAAAAAAAAAAAAAAAAATCAACCATAGCCAGGCATAATGGCATATGCCTGTAGTCCCAGCACTCAGGAGGCTGAGGCGGGAAGACTGCTGCAACTATGAGATTAGAGTGAGTTCAAGGTTAGTCTGAACTGCACAGTGAGATTTTTGTCTCAAAAAAAACTGCAATAAGATTACTAATAATCCAAAATAATAATAATAATAATAATAATAATAATAATAATAATAATAGATGAATAAGTTTATTCCTTTGTTCAACACAGAATTGCTGAAGACTTGCTGCATTCCAGGCACTGACATGGAATTGGAAAAAAAAGCAAACATAGTTCTGTCCTATGCAATTTCTTTTATATGTTAGGGGCAGGCTAATTAGGAATACATCATTTATCTCTCTGTGTCAGGAATTTCCTTGAATAGGGGACATGGAGGTGAACACTGCAGCCTGCTGAGGTAACGTGTGCCCCAAGGCCAGGCAAAAAGTTTGAAAGGGGGTTTAAAGCAGCTGCCTGTGTCCCTAAGTCCTCCTGGCGGGTGGCTCTTAGAAGCACAGGTGCAGCCTCCTTGGCTCCAGCCCACCACTCGCATCTAATTATCTCTGCTGACGCAGGTGCAGCCCATTGGTTCTGATTTTCACTTATTTATGCTGGAATCTGTAGCCTAAAAATTATTTATTTTGAATAAATACAGTAAACTCACAGCTCTATTATGATTTTTATAATAAATAAGCTACTAGATTCCATAGTGAACAATTTTTTATTAAAAAAACAAATAACTAGCTACCTCTGCTGGAACACTGAGAAACCCAAGCTGGGAATCACCAACGCCCAGGGACTGCTGTCAAGGAGACACTGAGAACAGGACAGGGCAATCAGTTGCTGCCAGGTGTGAGAAGCCATATAGACCACACAGCTCTGCTGGTCCAGGCAGCGCAGCGGGCACATTCCGCATCAGCTCCAGGAGCCCGCTTGATGTTGACGGAGATGAGAAGGCCAGGGGAACCTGTTCTGGGCCGTCGTGCGTCTCATTCCTAACATCTGAGTGTGCACAGAGCAGCTTGTTCCCTCCAGCACCTCGAGGGCTTCGTCCCTGGCTGCTCCAATGGAAAAGATAATAATGCTTTGAGAGTGCTAGTAAGAGTAGGAAACCCTTACCAGGCACAGAGTACAGACAAGGCTTGCGTTGGTCATGGTCGTGCTTCATAAGTTGGTCACCAAAGTTCCCTTGAAGTTGCGTGAAAAAACAAAGTGACAAGACACACACAAAATAAAACATACTCTTGGGCCCAGGAATCCCATGCTTGAGAATGCAGGTGTGTCCAACTTGTGCCCTGGGGGCCTGTGATCCTCCTTTCTTTTAATGTTGCTATAAAAATATTTTAGGGTATGTTTAAATCACATAGGGAAATAGATGCACTTCAGACAATAATGTTAAGTGAACTAATACGAATGACAAGTTTAAATATCACATAGATTCCCTTATAAGAGTAAAACAAGGGCCCGGCAGGATGGCTCAGTGGTCTAAAGTGCCTGCTTAGGAAAGCTTGGGCGGCTGCAGGGACCGTGGTTCAATCCCCGGCACCACATGCTGCACCAGCCCTGCCCTCAGGGTAGGCTGAGCCGGCCATAAAAATAAATAAACAAAGAAAAGTTCTGAAACAAGTAAAAATAAAATAATAAAATAGTTTTAAAAAGTAAAACAAAGTAGAAGTAATTTAAAGATGAAATAAAAGATGCATATTAGGAAAGAGAGATAGATATTCAGCAAACAGAAAGGAGACCAAGATGGTGGGAGACTGAGGGAGGGAGGACAGGAAGTGTAACAGTTTAAGAAGCAGTATGAGGGCCGGGATATAGCCCAGCAGCTTAAATGCCTGCCTGACAAGTACAAGGTCCTGAGTTTGATCCCTGGTACTGCAAAAATAAAAAAAGCAGTATGTATATAGACCAACTCCTCACAGAGAATGTAGTCATTATGTACCACAAACATCTACTAACAAAAAATAAAATAAAAGGGGCTGAGGAGATAGCTCCATGGCAAAAGGGCTTGCCTGACAAGTGCAAAGTCATGAGTTCAAACTCTGGTCCTGCAAAAACAAAACAAAACAAAAAATAAAAATATTTTAAAATAAAGCAAGGGGCTGGGGAGATAGCTCCGTGGCACAAGTACCTGCCTGGCAAGTGCAAGGTTGTGAGTTTGAACCTCAGTCCCACCAAAAAAAATAAAAATAAAAAAAATAAATAAAATAAAATAAAGCAAGTGGGCTAGTGTGGTGGTGCCCACCTGTAATCCCAGCATTTTGGAGGTTGAGGCAGAAAGATCATTGTGAGTTTGACACTAGCTTGGGCTACAAAGTGAGCTCAAGGCCAACCTGAGCTGCATACCAACACCCCATCTCCAAAAGACATAAAAAAGAAAGAAAGCTGTGTTGCTTGTGGACACTAACTATATTATATATTTTATATGTGACCCAAGACAAGTTTCCTTCACTAAATGTGGCCCAAGAGCCCAGAAGGTTAGATGTACACTCAAGAAGTAATTTAGTAAGGGGGGGAACATGTGAGCAGTAGTGGTCAAAACCATATAGTTTAATATTAGAGAACACTAGGCAGGGCATGGTGGGACACATCTGAAGTCCCAGCACTCAGGAGGCTGAGGCAGAAGGATCACCATGAGTGCAAAGGCAGTATGGTCTACAAAATGTGTTGAAGGCCATTTGGGACTGTATTCACAAGACTCTGTCTCAAAAAAATTAGAGAAACCTAGGCTTTGAATTCTGTATCAGCCCCTAACATCTACTATGTGACCTTGGACAAGGGACTTAATTTCCAAGGTGGCAGGGACTAGAGTGCTGGTGAGTGCTCAGCAGCTGGTGCTCCAGGTGGACGGCCCTTGACCTGTCCATTTCCTTGACGTTGCCCAGCTTCCCTGGCGCAAATACTCTCACGCTGGCTGAGTCCGGCTGCCAATGTGATGCCACTGGCTGCAGGGTTGAGATGCATGCAGGCAGAGGTTCTCATGGACAAGCACAACCCTCTGACCACAACTGTTATTGTACTAACACAACATCAGAGATTAGTTCCAAGTTCCCTATGGATACCAAAGTCCATGGCTACTCAAGTCTCATATAAAATGGCACAGCAGAGACTGGGGAGATAGCTTGGCAACCTAAGTGACTGTCTGGCAAGTACAAGGACCCAGGTTCAATCCCCAGTACCAAGACCCTGTACTACGTATATAAATAAAACATCTTTTTAAACAATTTAAATAAGAAAGACATTTTAAAAGGCACAGCATTGGTACACAATTGTGCGCACACATCTACACTCTTTAAATCACCTCTAGATGATTTGTAACATCTAACAATGATATAAATCCAGTGTACATAGTTGCACTGTGTTGTTTAGGGAATAATGACAAGGAAAAAAATCTGTATGTGAGCCAAGTGTGGTGCCAACGTGCCTGCAATCCCAGCATTCGGGAGACTGAAGCAGGAGGGTCATTGTGAGTTCAAGACCAATCCAGGCTACAAAGTGATTTCAAGGCCAGCCTGAATTGCATACTGAGAGCCTATCTCAAAACAAACAAACAAACAAATAAAAAAGTCCATGGCTAGTTGAATCTGCAAGTGCAAGACCCATGAATATGGAAGAGAACTCTGCTTCTTCATGCATTAGCTTTAGTATTAAAGCGTGGAAAATATTCTAAATATCCACAGTTTGGAAACCTCTGGCTATACTGTGATAACACCCACTCAAAGGTATATTCCAGTCACAGTTGTGCCACCCTGGGAAAGCACCTGTGTGAGTTTGCTAGAGTTGCTGTAATCACAGACTTGGTGACTTAAACTACAGCAGTGTATCTTCTCACAGTCCAGAGGTCAAAAGTCCGAGGTGAAGAGGTGGGCAGGAGGCTGGGGATTTAGCTCAGTGGCACAGTGTCAGCCTGGCAAGCTTGAGGTCCTGAGTTTGATTCTCAGTACCAAATAAATAAATAAATAAATAAATAAATAAATGATTTTTTAAAATCCAGGTCTCTCCTGGGCCTGTAGTGGCCGTCTCCTCCCTATGCCTCTTCACACCATTTTCCCTCAATAAGTATCTTCGTCTATGTCCAAGTTTCCTCTTTCCACGAGAACATGTTTCCACGAGAACAATTGGATTAGGCTCCCTCCTAATGACTTTCTTTTGACTTGATTACTAACATAAAGATCCTATCTCAAAAAAAAATTCATAGTCTCAGGTGGTAGGAATTAATATTTGAATGTATCTTTTTTGGAGGGAAAACAATCACGAACTTCTAACAGTGTCCTATGGCATAACCTTAAGAGAAATAATCATAATGGCAAAGTCCTAGTTGGCCCTTCCCATGGATCAGGCAGCAGCTTAGGTGCTTCAGATATACTGACTCATTTAGTCCTTACCCCGCCCTGTAAGGCATTATCCTCATTCTGCTGATAAGGATATCAAGGATAAATTACCTTCTGAAGTTTACACTGTCAATGAAAGTTAGAATCAGGCTTTCAACCGCAACAACCTGGCTCCAGAGACCACACACACACTCTTCTCCACACACTACAAAACTTTATGACCATGAGGACATTATCAATATTTTTTAAATGTAAAAAAACTTAATAGACAAAAAGCCTTTATAGGAATGCAAAAATAGAAATAGTAGTACACAGTGAGGGGAGGGGCCTTTTTTACTTTATTACTTTTGTACCTAATACATGTATACATATACATATTTTTATGGACTTTTCCTGAAAACAGAAAATATACTGAAAAAGTCTTCACAGTTGTAGAGAAATGGAAAACTGCAAGATGGCAGCACTTGGGTCCCTCTGTGAGAAGAGAGGGACCTGGGAGACAGTGGGTTCCTTCTCAGAAGAACTCCCAATTTCCCAATGCAAATAACCAAGGTTGTCTGCTGTCCTGTGCAAATAGCTTATACAACCAGGGCTGTTTCCTGGCACAGAGCCACCTTTGTCTCTCCATATATATATATCCACTTGGCCCTGTTCAAGGCACGGCTGCATGGCTGCCAGAAATCAAGATGTCAAATGTGCCAACTGGTTTTCATCTTTTTTTTCAATTAAAAAAAAAATGATAGACAAGAATCTAGGGCCAGCAAAATAGCTCAGAGTAGGATTAAAGCACCTGCAAGCAGGCACAGGGGCTGAGATCCTCGGGCCCGCTGTGCCTGCCCTGCCCCAACCCGAGGGGTGCGCTGTGATAGCAATTGGAACTGGGCACAGTGTTACACACCTCTAATCCCAGCTCTTGGGAGGCTGTAAACAGGCGGATCACTACAAGTCCAATCTAGTAGTGAGATCCTGAACACCTGTAGACCCCTCCCTAAAATATAAAAAAAAGAAACAAAAAATGTTAGTCAACTTTCCCCCCACATCACCCGTAGAACCTCTATCAGAGCCGGTGAGGGACAACAAACTAGGAAAATTCCTGAGGCTGCCGTGTTACCATGCAGAGCCAGTCCCCAGCACATCCCACTGATTCTGGCCTCCTGCCACCCATGTCCTATGGGGTTTTCCGAACATTCCATAGAGACTGACTCATGTGGCCAATAGAATATTGGGAAGGCATGTGGTTCCCAAGACAAAGTTCAGAAAAGCCTTGAGGCCTCCTTTTGGTTCTGGATTTCTTGCTGTGGGAAAACACAGCTTGTTGCATGAGTCTCAAGCAGCACTACCGAGGGTTCAATGAGAGAGGGCCACCCAGAGGAGAGAGGGAGGCCTCCTAAAAGCCACAGCATCATCTGCCTTCTGTGTGATGGGTCACCTTTGGAGCAGACTCTGAAGCCCAGAGGACTGTGGCCCCAGTCAAGCTCTTGGCTGCAAACCTGAGGGAGACCCATTCTCCCCTGTCAAGCCACTCATGAATTTCTGACCCCTGATGTGGTAAATACTATAATGACACCCCACTGCTGTCCAGGTTCTACTCTCTGGAACCTGGATGCTACCTCACAGGATAAAAGCAACTTCACAGTCATGATTTAGTATCTGAAGATAGGAATGGTTTCTAGATGATCTGCTATGCTCAAGTAATCATAAGGGTCCTTAAATGATGTAAGAGGAAGGAAAGAGTCAGAGATGTGTTAGCAGATGACTGGAGCAGACATCAGAATGTGACCATGAGCTAAGGAATGCGGGGAGCCTCTAGAAGTTGGGAAAGGTGAGAAAAGAATTCTCTAGAACCTCACAAGGAACATACTCTGCCAACCCTGTGACTTTAGCCTATAAGACACAGTTCCAGGGGCCTGGCAGGATGGCTCAGTGGTCTAAAGTGCCTGCTTAGGAAAGCTTAGGTGGCCGCAGGGTCCGCGGTTCGATCCCTGGCACCACATGCTATGCCAGCCCTGCCCTCAGGGCAGGCTGAGCCGGCCATAAAAATAAATAAATAAACAAACAAAAGTTCTGAAACAAGAAAAAAAAAAAAAAAAAGACACATTTCCAGATTTTTGATCTCTGGATGTATAAGATACTAACTTCCAAGCCAATACATTTTTGGTTGTTTGTTACACAGCAAGGAAAAACTACATGCAAAAACTATGAGGTTACCAAATAAGGGCAGTTTATGAAGTAGCAATACTACCGCTGTACCACTATTTCCAGTAACTTTTAAACAATAAACCAAATCCTAAGGGTTGGCCTTGACCTCTTCTTCAGATCTGTCCAAATACCTCAATCCACTGATTGTTTTAGATTCTTCTACCTTAACCAAACTACTTCAAAGTATCAGACCAAAACTTGCTCCTCTCAGGGACTCAGGATGTAGCTCAGTAGCAGAGCACTTGCCTAGCATGTGCGAGGTCACGGATTCTCCCCAGTACCACAAACAACAACAAAAAAAAACCCTCCTCATCTTTAACCAGACTTCAGTCTTCAAGGGCAGAGAGGAAGAACTCAGTTACAGGAACTTTCCTGGGATACACAATCACTTAGCAGCCAGTTCATTCTAGTTCTTCCAAAGAAATATTTACATCTCCCGAAGCTCTACCTCCAGTATTTCCCAGACCCTTTCTTCTTTAGCTCTCTCTGGGCAAAAGATACAGCAGCTGGTCCTACCACCTGCAAGACATTAATGAGTTTTGGAATTGCCTGTACCATCCCAGCATCCTGTGTTTCCTGGCCAGAAGTACTTGGTTGTCTCCCATATGCCACTGGGCCTTTTATCGTCAGACTGTTCCTCCAGTAATGATCTGTAAATCTTTTTTTAATGATCTATAAATCTTTGACACCTGCTTTCTTTATACTTATATAAAAGTCATGCTTTTAACTTTTAATTCTCTGATCGCAGAAGGACTTCTCTGATGAGGCAGGCTTGGGGTGCTGCCAACTAGCCCTGAGGGTCCCTGAGCCTATGCTTCTACTGAATTCTCCTCCATCCAGAAAAAATAACTTTCCTCCCATGTCTATTCCTCCTGGAATTCCTCCCTTCCCCCAAAATTGATCTGGCCAAGGTCACTCACAACCTCCAAAACCAAGTGACACTTTCTAGTGCAGTTGCTTCACTCTCTGAAATAAACATTTTCCAGCAATGAGTACCTGACCTATACAGAGTATTTTGAGTTTCACAGCTCACTGAGTATCTGGTGTTCAGACACTCATGGCTCTCAGGTAGTCTCTTGCTCCCTCTCATTTAAGTAATTATCCTTCTTTAGTATCTCTCACATCCACTTTTTCTCCATCTCTAATGCCAGAGCCATGGCTGGGGCCTGCTATCCCTCTAGAACATTCTGCAATGTTATTTCTATAACAAATTTGCCCAAGGATTTCCCCTTGATTAAAAGCCATCTCTGATAGTGCTATATAACTTGTAGTGACAAACTTGACATGTACCCCAGTAGACAAATATTTGTGTAGAGATTGAATCTAGGGCCTCACACATGCTAAACATCTATCACTAAGCCCTTTCAGTGATTTTTTTTTTTTTTTTTTTTTTTTTTTTTTTTTGACAGG
>PVJA010011319.1:0-54974 GCA_004027025.1 Myocastor coypus
TTTTTTTTTTTTTTCTTTCTTTTTTCTATGCAACATCAATAGGGAGGTGGGTCATGCCCACACACTGTACTCTGTAGAATGATTGTGAGGACAATATGCAATATGTCAACTTTCAAAGAAAGGAGGGGGGAAAAGAAAAAAATAAAAGTAATGTGGATTTAGAAAGGTTAGTGTTTAATTGTTTGATCAATCTTATATACCTATATGTATTAATCTAAACTGATCTGATGATGGAAGTATGTAATATAACCATTGTTAAATTTAAACAATAAAAAAATTAAAAAAAAAAAAACAAACCAAAATACTACAGTAAGGGCAAGTAAGAAGAGGACTGTTATCCAAAAATTAAAAAGCAGATAGGGTATGATAGAGTTAAAGTCATATTGTAGTACATTGAGAAGAAATATAGGATATGAATCTGAAGACACATGAGCTCTATAGGAAATCAAAATCTGAATTCCTAGCAAGACATAGCTGTTGAAGTAGAGCAATATTAATGGTAATTCTAAAAGAAGAAAATCAGTGGTTCATAATAGCAAATTCAGAAATTATCGAACCACTTATTGAAACAGAATAGTCTTAGAAGGATTTTGGGTGGTCTGGCTCAACCTGCCTTCAGGGCGGGTTTTGGGGATTGAACCTTGGTCCCCTCTGCCTGACTGGGTTTGCCCAAGAAGTCATTTATACAGCTGAGCTAACCAGCAAGCCCCCCTGAATAGTTTTAGGAATAGAAGTTATGTGTATAACTAATACACTTATCTAAAAGTACCAGAGAAACTTGTGAAGGATAATACTGATTTCTTTGGTATTAAAAACTCATAAATCTGATTTCAGCGATATACAGTCACATAAAGTGTTTCTTAGGAACAGTCAGAAAGCTAGTTCTAAAAGAGATTTTGCCTATATTGATAAGTCACTAGACTTGCAAAAAGACAAGTCAAATATATTATCTGCAAGTCAGATATTATTAAGAAGAGATCAGAGTATATCTGGAACCTGCAACAGAAATAAAAGTGTGATAAGTGCCATCAAAAGATAGAATTCTGCACGTTCAAGGAAATAAGACCTTTGGATTTGAAGGCATTGCTTTTTTTCCTTAGGCAATATGACTCAGGCTTTAAAAAGTGCCTGTATGTTTCAGTGATTTCAAATAGAAGTCTATTGTAATTCCCTATAAACCCTAAATCGGCACAATTTTAATTAAAAACATTATCACAGAATCATATTTACCATTCACTAGAATTATCTATTTAAAAATTTCATAGTGCCG
The DNA here is from genome assembly GCA_004027025.1 of Myocastor coypus. Taxonomy (NCBI): domain Eukaryota; kingdom Metazoa; phylum Chordata; class Mammalia; order Rodentia; family Myocastoridae; genus Myocastor; species Myocastor coypus. The sequence continues at coordinate 1,271 of PVJA010011319.1, forward strand.
GGCGTGGTGGCTCACGCCTGTAATCCCAGCACTCGGGAGGCTGAGGCAGGAGGATTGGTGCGAGTTCAAGACTGGCCTGGGCTACAAAAGTGAGCTCAGGACCAGCCTCAACTGCATAGCGAGACCCTGTCTCAAAAAGACAAAAATAAATAAATAAATAAATAAATAAATAAATAAAAATAAAAATAAAAATTTCATAGTAATGATTAAATCAGAATTAGTCTGAATTTTCTGTATATTTCTTACATTAAGTAACTATTAATTATTACAACCTTGAACCCAAAATTTCAAAAAGAGATTAATGTTTTTTCCTCTGAGTAAAATCAGTCAAAACAACCCTGCTTTTCTTTCTTTCTTTTGTTTGTTCTTTCTTTCTATTTTTTTTTTTTTCTTTTTGTAGTTTAGGGAAGGGTCTACAGGGTGTTTAGGGTCTTACTACTAGATTGGAATGGTAGGGAATTGCCTCTTCACAGCTAGGATTACAGGTGTGTGCCACCAACCCCAGTCTCAATTGCTGACTCAGTGTGACTCAGGGGCGGGGCTGGCAGGGCAGGCCTGAGGACCTCTACTTTTCTTATAGGAGATTCATTTACACAAATGAGGAAATTTGGCTGAAAACTTAGTGCTCTATGACAGTTAAATAATTTCATTTGGTCTAACATATTTACCAAGACTACACTAAATATAATCAGAAGAAATAAAAGCCCTAATTAATACTGAATGTATTACAATAAGCTACATGTAATTAGCATTGTCATATGATAATTACAGAGAAACAAATACTTTATAGTGTAGCTGTTTGGATTTTTAGAATAGATAATAATACACAGCAAAATATGAATACTTACATTTAAAAATTTAGAAAACATCGATATTAATCTTAGCTTTTCTGGTTGACATTGTCCTACTCTGGCTTATTTCTGAAAGGAAATAGGAAGATAGCATTTGGAGTGAACCAGCTGCCTGCAAATTGGGCAAGTGACAGGATAGCTTGCAGCCTTGACTTCCAGATGAATCAGAAGAAAAAAAAAATGGTTGTATTCTGAGATTCTTTATATTTCTCTATAACATAATATGTTTATTTGTTCATACAACAAATAGAGTGCCGGGCGTGGTGGCGCACGCCTGTAATCCCAGCACTTGGGAGGCTGAGGCAGGAGGATCGGTGTGAGTTCAAGACCAGCCTGGGTTACAAAAGTGAGCTCAAGGCCAGCCTGAACTGCATAGTGAGACCCTGTCTCAAAAAGACAAAAAAAAAAACAAAAACAAAAAACAAATAGAGGCTGGCGAGATGGCTCTAAAGTGCTTGCTTAAGCAAGCTTAGGTAACCACAGGGACTGTGGTTTGATCCATGGTACATGCTGCACGAGCTCTACCCCCAGGGCAGGCTGAGCCCATCATAACAGGAAGAAAGAAAGAAAAAAAGAAAGAAAGAAAAAAAGAAAGAAAGAAAAAAAGAAAGAAAAAAAGAAAGAAAGAAAGAAAGAAGTTTTAAAAAGTACAACAAATAGTGAGGATGTGCAATATTATCAGAGAAGACAGATACTTTTATAGTGAAGAACTTAAGATTGCATGTAAACATTTTATTTTTTTCTTTTTACAGTACTGTAAATTAAACCCAGAGAGCAGTGAACTACATCCCAAACTTTTTTCATTTTTACTTTTAACAGTGTCTTACTAAATGTCTAGTTCGGACGGGAACTTGTAATCTGCCTGCCTCAGCCTCCTGAGTACTGAACTATATACATATACCAGCATGGCTGGCCTTGTTGGCTCTTAATACATTGAAATCCTTAGGAAAATATAGTCCAGTAGACATGTCAAGGCTTCTTTTTCTCATTTCTCCCACTAACTAGCCACTTCCTTTTCAGATACCAAATTTCTTTCAGATTAAGATCTGCTGACATAAATGTAGAGCCCACTTGACTTAAATAAACTTCTGTAACAACTTTCTCCTCTATGATACAAGAAAGCACCAAAGACTGTTGGGTAAATTAAGGTTACGTCATTTTACATTTGCGATTATACTGGAACATGTTTGAAACTAAGATTTTATTTCAAGACACTGTCTGAAAGGAATGATTAGATCGCATGATTTCTTCATATTATTTTTGTTTAAAATAATAGGCAGCAGTGTTTCTTTAAATTCTCTGCTAGAGGAGATAAAAGACTGACAGCCTTTCTTAACAAAATGAGATTAATAATTAAATAATAAAAAAGAAAACTTGACAGTTCAAGGCCCAAAAAGTTTGCTTAAGAGCTGCCCTCTTCTTGAAGTTAAATATAGAAAAAGGCCACACATTTAAGTGCCCAAGTGAGGCTCTCGCTATCAACTTGTCTCCAGGGAGTCATCAGAGACTTCAATTTAGATCGCGCTATTTAGCATCTGTCTTGTAGAACTGATAAAATGCTTGAATGGCTGAGACAGCTTGGCTAATACACTGTCACACTTAACACTAAGGCCAAAGAAATGAGGTGGCTCACTGAGAAAGGAGAATATAAATGGGCAAGAGTTTAAAATATATTCCATTCTTCCAGCATTTTTAATGTTGAAAGCCCAGTAAATTTTTATATCTAAGCAAGAACCTTCTACTCTTGCAACAGAATTACCTCTTACTGAATAATTAGAGAAAAATGTTATTTTTTATATATGAAGAGACTATTCACCATTTGAATCTTACGTATCATGAATATTTTAATAGAAAATTTGAAAATCCTGTGTCTAATGATGCAGACTGATATTCTCTGGAAAGAATCAGATGCTTAATAATAATAGAAAAACTTTAAAACTTTCTAACATAAAGTATGGTTACATTGGTAAAATAGTTCTACTTTCCCATTAGTGCACTGGTACTCCTTAAAATAAAGTACTTTTGGGGCTGGTAAGGTAGCTCAGGGGTCTGAAGCGCCTACTTAGGAAAGCTTAGGCAACCTCAAGGACCGTGGCTTGATCCCCGGCACCACATGCTGCACCAGCCTCACCACTAAGGCTGGCTGAACCAGCCATAATATAAATAAATAAAGTTTAAAAAATAAAATAAAATTTATTTAAAAAATAAAATAAAATGAAGTACTTTGTTTTTTAATTTTTTTTTTTTTCTTGTTTCAGAACCTTTTTTTGTTTATTCACTCGTTTTTTTATGGCCGGCTCAGCCTGTCCTGAGGGCAGGGCTGGCGCAGCATGTGGTGCCGGGGATTGAACCGCAGTCCCTGAAGCTGCCCAAGCTGTCCCAAACAGGCGCTTTAGACCACTGAGCCATCCCACCGGGCCCAAAATGAAGTACTTTGAAGTTTCATACAATTTAGAGTTATTAAATATTCTGACTATGAATTAGAAACTCTAATAATTAGATAAGGGAAGGAAAAATGTAAGAGTTGGGTATAGCAGGGCACACCTGTAATTCTAGCACTTGTGAGGCTAAGGTAGGAGGATTGGTACAAGTTCGAGACCAGCTGGGGCTATAAAAGTGAGCTCAAGGCCAGTCAGAACTGCATAGTGAGACCCTGTCTCTAAAAGAAAAAAAAAAAAAAAAGTAAAAGAAACATCTATTGTTCATATAAATCATATAAAGCAAACTTTGCATAACTTAACTGGAAAAGAACATAAATAAAATTAGTAAATTAAAGACAATAATGTATGTATGCATGTATGTATGTATGTATGTATGTATGTATGTATGTATTAGGGCCAGCTCAGCGTGCCCAGAGCAGGGTTGGCATGCATGTGGTGCTAGGGATCGAACTGCAGTCCCCTGTGCCGAAGCTTGCCTAAGCAGGCACTTTAGATTGATGAGCTATCTTGCTGGCACAGTAATATATTTAATACTCACATTGTCATGTGATTTTATTTGCACTGACTTTGTATACATTTAGAAAATATGCATTTTTTTTTTCCTGAGCAATCTTTTTTGTGAAAGCAGGCTAATGTTAACTCAACTGTGGCTGAAATAAAACCAAAGAAGTCACTTGGAGATTGCCCTCATGACCATTTCTCCATTAGCAATGAGCCTGACTTGGCCAATTTTCTAACCAGTTTAACTAGGGTAGCTCATTAACCTAAGAATTTTACTAGTGGCTTCCTTTACTTGCAGAACATTCCTTTCTTGGATAGCAATGGGTTATTTGGATGTATGGATGACTGCATAATTTGAGTACAATTTATAACCATGATCTGATGTATTATGTGCATGTACTCACTCTGTATAATAAATGCAATCATTATGTACTGCAAATATGAACTAACAAAAAGTTTTAAAAAGCGAAAGAGAAAAAAGATTAATCTTATCTTGTCTTCTGGTTCCAAGAAAGCAAAGACATTAGGTCACCTCTCATTCTGAATGCTGGTTCCTATGTGGCTCTCAGTATCCTTTTCAGAAATCTGTTTCTGCCTTCACATCAAATACTAAAACTCTTAAATATGCTCTTGCTATTCACAGTCATTCAAAGAAATTTGGACCTACTATTCCTGGTCCTCTTCCAAAACCAATTGCTCTCAAAATATTTCCTTCACTGGGGCCAGTAAGATAGCTCAGTGGTCTAAAGCGCCTGCTTAGGCAAGCATAGGCAACTTCCAGGACCACAGTTCGATTCCTGGCACCACATGCTGTGCCAGCCCCACCCTCAGGGCAGGCTGCGCTAGCCATAACATAAGTAAATAATAGAGCTGAAGACAGAGGCGAAGGAGCATTTGAGACATGTAGTAGAGGTGATCAAAATATATAGTGAGTATTTAATTAAAAATTATTTTAAAATATTTCCTTCACATTTTTGTTTTAACAGGAGTGTGTCATTCCTCTAAGGATGCCATCTCTCTAGTAGTGTCATCTTCTCTCCAAAACACATCTCAGGCTGAAACAGGACAATTGCCATGAATTCTAGGCCAACCTAGGCTACGTGGTCAATTCGCATGGCTTCCTTAATTACCCAGAGAAGCCCTGTCTCAAAACAAAAGTAAAAACAAAAGCAGAAAACTCATAAAACGAATTAGGAGTTAGACTTGGAGATAAAAGAGTAAACATATTCACTCAAAGCAAAATATTCAGTTGGGCTTATAAGTATGCACTTATGTAATCTGTTAAGTATCTATATAATAGTGAGTGATTCTCAATAAATTTCATCTCTACCATAAAAAAGTATCTTCAATTGTGTGAAATTATAATCATACCATACAAAACTGAACACAGTATGTTAATCCTGCCTCTGGTGCATTCCAGGAAAAAAAATGAGACAGAAGTATTTTCTGTTCATTTACACGAATAAAAATTTCAACTACCTCTTCAAACATACACTTTCCTTTGGAAAAAATTCCTGGAGAATATATAATAATATAGATTGTCAAATGCTATAAATCTTTCCCTTTTATTTGAGCTATCGCTATCTGTAACTCAGTAGTTTAAAAGTGCGAAGTAATTTAAAAGACATTCATATCCTTTCTGGCTTTAAGTTGTCTTTTGATACATAGCAGGATCAACGCAGATCTAGATAAGACGACTTTTAGAGATGTTTTAATAAAACAGTTATTACAAAAAGCAATTTATATCTTCAGCCTACTTATGATTGTATAATAAATTTACTGTAGAGGTAAAATCAAGTTTATAAGTTATTGGTGAAAGGGATATGCATGGTAAAATTTTTAAGAGTCATGTACATGATTAATAAGCTAGAAAGGTTGATTTATGAGGAAAGATTAAAAGAATTAACTATGTATGGAATGGCTATGGAAAAAGAAAGAAAAGATATAAAAGAAAAATATTTTTCTTGCTACATAGAGAACACTTCATTGGAATATTTAAAATTGGACAAGAAAAAAAGTCTCCGAGGACACCTGTTCGATTCCACAGGCTTTAAAGATATATATTTTAGGGCCGGCAAGATGGTTCAGTGGTCTAAAGCATCTGCTTAGGAAAGTTTAGGCAATCACAGGGACTGCAGTTTGATCCCCTGCACCACATGCCACACCAACCCCACCCCCAGGGCAGGATGAGCCAGCCATAAAAATAAACAAATAGATATATATTTTTTTTAAAAGATACATATTTAAGCCCCCATTACCCATGGTGGCAAAGTGCCAGTCCAGCCATATTTTCTTCATGATAATATTAGTCACAAGAAACAAGGAAACACTATTTTCCTCCATGCATGTGAAATCCAAAATAATCAGGGATCATTCGGATGTGTTTGTAGTTTTAGAAAATCATATGAGGTAGAATCTGGCTTTACACAGATACAACTAAAGAATGAAGGACTAATTTATTGGGCAAGTTTTTTTCTCTGCGTGAGTATCATGATTCAATTCATGCTAAATTATGCTGAATCTTTCCTATAATGCTTTAGTATTTTTAAGAATGGTCTAAATAAATTTCTATTCTCTAGTCAATCATTTTGGCATAGTTTTCAGGCCTTGGTTATTTAGGGGAAAATGATTAATGCAAACTCACAGGAAATTATTTTTTACTGAAGAAGCCCAAGAGGCTTAAAACAGTCTAAATTAATATCTGATAATGAGATAATTAAGGAGTGTGTAGATTAATTCAAGATATTCATATAATTTGAAATGAAAAATTTAGAAATAGCCAAATATAGTATGACATACTGAATCACATTCTATAGGTAAATCAGTAATTTCTTGACATAGTAGGTGTTTTTTGTTTTATCTCCATAAAGAAAAACATGCATCTTGATGAAATATAGGCATTAAAAATTGACATGCTTATAGATTTTTATGGTACTCACTTTATTTCCCTCAAAAATGTCTTGTTTGCAATCTATAATGTGTTCAAACATTTGATGTACCTACCAATACAGTTATACTACAAACACTAATTTTAAGAAACATATACAGACCAACAAGATTTTGTAGCCTACTGTTATAGAAACAAGTTTGAAAGAAATATTACACAAATAATTATAGAAGAGCTCAATCAAGTCTCATTGTCCCAACATTTAATGTGTCTCCTCATTCAGTGATCAGAGGAGTAGAAACATTTATTTTTTTAATTTTTATTTATTTACTTTTTTTTTTTTTTTGCCATGCTGAAGATGTAAAGTAGGTCCCGATGCTTGCTTGGCACTGAGTAGTTACATTACCCATGTTTTTTTTTTTTTTTCTTCTAAGATTTCTGGGAGCCAAAATATTGGCTGTCCTTGTAGCCCTTTTTTTCCTCTAATTTTTTGGTCTGCAAACTTAAGTTGTTAACCATCCAGAAGAGAAGCTTAATGATATTATTACCCTATAACATAGGCACTTAAGCTTAAGATCACTAGCTTTCTTAGTATCAAATGCCTTAGACATAACATGAAAAAGGTATTTTCCAACAATCATTGATTGATTTTCTAAACTTTAAATCTCTACAGAATGTGAAAGAAATAATTCAACATTTTTACACAGAAATTTAAAAATCTAAAGATTCACATAATTGTAGCAGGAAAATCCTATGGCATTTCTTTCTTGTCTATTATTCTCTTTTATTATCCTTTTTTTTTTTTTTGTCTTTTTGATACAGGGCCTCAATATACAATTCAGACTGGCCTTAAGCTAACTTTTGTAGCCCAGGCTGGTCTCAAAATTGTACTGATCCTCCTGCCTCAGTCGCCCAAGTGCTGGGATTACAGGCACATGCCACCATACCTGGCCTTATTATCCATTTTTATTACTCTTTTTTTTAAAGCAAACATTTACTTGAGAATATAGCAATAATTGATAGTACATTAGAAGCAGTACACATTCATTTATTTATTCATTTAAAAAGTTTCTTTCTTTCTTTCTTTCTTTCCTTTGTATTTTATGACAGTATGCATTTAGAAGACCAGAATGATGGTATTCCAAGGAAGGTTTTAGTATTACATATTACTATCCTCAGTGCAGTTGCTTAGCTCACAGATATAAGCATATATAGTTAGTCAGGGTGAGAATTCTACCAATTAACTAATATCATTAAATTTCTCTTCTGGATGGTTAACAACTTAAATTTGCAGATGGAAAAATTAGAGAAAAAGAAGGGCTACAAGGACAGCCAGTATTTTGGCCCTAGTCCTTTAGGGTCAATGAGGATTCAAGACATAAAAGAACCAGTACTGTTACAGCCTATAATTCAGTGGTGTCCCAAATTTTCTGCTGAAAGAGATTATGGGGCTAGAGAGGAAAGAGATCTATGATGTATAGTGTGCCTATGGAGAGTCATCTAAAGAGAAAACATTCTCTCAGGCTTTCACAGAGAGCAAATTGGTCAAGTAATGGCCATGACTCATTCAGATGGCTGACACTGACAAAAGATCTACAAACTACTGTACAAGGTTTCAGGGTAAGTCCTGAGGGTATTTGACTGACCTTACCAGATACAGAAGTTACATGTTTTGTTATAGAGGTCTTAGTTTATCTTGGTCTTAACCATCCAGCAGAAAAGTTTAACCACAAGGCATAAAAAGTAATGCCATGTTGGGGCTGGGGAGATGGCTCCGTAGCACAAGTGCCTGCCTGACAAGTGCAAGGTCGTGAGTTTGAACCCTGGCCCCGCAAAAAATAAATAAATAAATAAATAAATTAAATTAAATTAAAAAAGTAATGCCATGTTAACATGCTGAGCTGTAAGAGGCTCAAGTCAACAACTTCTGACATTGCCAATTATGCTGATAACCCACTACTATTATGGACTATTGGACTACAATGGGTTATTTTGCTGAATTCAGGCACCCACAATATTTGAATGGCAATGGAACACCTATCTCTGAAAAAACAAAACAAAAAGGGGTATATAAATGAAGGGCCATTTTGTATTGAAAAAATAGGATAAATACACAGCTACTTTCTTTTAGTTCAAGGTGAAGATTTATACTAATAGTATTTAGACAAGATATCATGCCTATATCTTGTCCTCTGAATAACTACTATGAAGGTGACAATATGCAATGTATTTATTGTATCTGTCCTACTGACCTATTTTGAAACTGTCCCATTGCTATTTCTTTATTATAATTAATAAAATAAAATGAAAAAAGATTTCTTAGAAATAACTGAGATGGCTTAAATTTTATAAAAATTTGCAAGTCAATTAATCCTTTAATATTCTCATTGCAAGTTTTTTTTTTTTTTTTCTTTTTGGAAGCTCTGGGTATTAATCCCAGGACCTTACACTTGCTTAAGCTGCTGAGCTATATCCTCAGCCCTCATTGCAAGGTTCTATCTATCTATCTATCTATCTATCTTGCAAGTAAACATCTATTTTGCAAGTAAACATAGCAAATGATGCTTTACAACATATGCCATCAAGTAGCAGTACATTTAGTTGAGCTACACACTGATCAACAGGACAAAATCCAGAACACAGACAGCACTACCTGCTGGTATTCATTCAGAGCTCCAAGAATTCTCATTCCCAGTGTTAATGAGAATGGAAAGTGGTACACTGTGTAAGACAATCTGGAAACGGAGCTAAATATACTGCTATATAATATCCAGCCATCGTATTTCTTGAGACTTACCCTAAATGATTAAAAACTGATGTTCACATAAAACCTGCACATAGATGTTATAGATGTTGTACCAGCTGTATCGATAATCATGAGAACTGAGAAGCAAACTAGATGTCCTTTTGCAGGCGAATGGATCACTGTAGGGATTAGCTTTCTCATAACTGGTACAACCATACCTGACATCTGCAATGTAAAGATGCTTATTTGGTTCACAGTTTCAGAGGTTTCAGTCCATGCTTGTTTGGTGCGCAGACAGAAACACTGAGGAAGAGGGGTGTGGTAGAGCAAAGCAGCTCACCTTATGGCAGTCAGAGAGGGGGGCACAGCACAAGAGCCTCCAAAACACCTCCCCAGTGTCCCACCCAGCTAGTCAGAAGCTCCTCTCAGCATGTTCAGCTATGAACATCAGTAATTAACTGATGAGTACAATGCCCTATGATTCCATCACCTCTTCAGGAGTTTCTTCATTCAGTCAATGGACAATGAAGCTTAATTAACACAATAAATTAAACTACAGTACATTCAGACAAGAGGATATTAGTCAACATCAAAGTCAACATTAAAAGGAAATGACTTGATACCAAAAAATAAAGAAATGAACTATTAGTCCAGAAAAGAAATGGAAAACCTAAATGAATATTACTAAGTGAAAGATGCCAATTTGGAAAGGCTAAATGCTGTATATTTCCTATTAAATAACATTTTGGAGGGCTGGCCAGATAGCTCAGTGGACTAGAGTGCCTGCTTAGGCAGGCGTAGGAACCAGGTTTGATCCCAGGCCTACCCATTCCGTCCCTGCCTCCAGGATGCACTATGTTGCAATTAAGACTGGATGTGGAGGCATGCTCCTGTAATTCTAGAGCTTGGGAAGTTGAAAACAGAAAGATCACTACGAGTCTAATATGTGTAGTAAGACTGTGGACCATGTATTAACCACATTAAAAATAAATAAATAATATTTTGGGAAAACAAAACTATGAAAACCTAAGAATATCAGTTGTCAGAGGTTGAGGACAGGCAGTGATGAATAATGTAGGACACAGAAATATTCTGAAGATGTGGAAATGTGATAATATGATAGTAGATACATATATTATTCATTTGCCACAATTCATATAGTAAGTAACAGTAAACTGTTATAGACTTTATAAGCTATTATAGGTTTGGTGTTATGGGCTTGTGAGGATGATATGCCAGTGCATGATTATGAGTTATAATAATTATACAACTTTGGCAGGTGTTGATAATAGGAGAGGCTGTGAATGTGTGTACCAAGAAGTCCTTTGGAAATCTTTATCTTTTGCTGCCCAATTTGCTGTGAAAAAAACTATTCTAAAAAAGTTAAATCTAGTAATAAAAACATTTAGATAACTGGTCCAACACTGACACTGAACTGCTTTTAATAATTTCCAAAAATAATTAAAGGAATAGGGCCTGGTGGTACACACCTATAATCCCAGTACTTGTGAGGCTGAGGCAGGAGGATCGGTGTGAGTTTCAGACCAGCCTGGGCTACAAAGTGAGCTCAAGGCCAGGCTGAACTGCATAGACTTTTTGTCCCAAAAAGACAAAACAAAACAAAACAAAACAAAAAAACAATCAAAACCCAACAAAAACACAAAAAATAAAAAACAAAGGACAAGCGCCTTTATGCTTCCAATTTGAACTTCAGAACATGATTTATATTTTTTCAAAATCTTGCATTTATTTAAAAATTTTATATACATGCAATAACATGAATAACATAATCTTGATTATTTATAGTCATTAATAGATATCAAATATCAACCTCAGATAAAAGCCTAGGAAAAGAGAAAGGGGCATATATATGTGTATATATATGCATGCAAAAATACATAATACATACATTTGATACCATACATATACATAGATAACATAGTCACATATATGCATGTATATATGTATATATAAGTAGACTATACATATGCATCAGCCCTTATGCTAGGTTTTTGCTTTTCTTTTTTTTTTTTTTTTTGTACTGGGGCTCAAACTCAGGACCTTGTGTTTGTCAGGCAAGTGCTTATTCCACTGAGCGATCTCCCTAGCCCCATAATTTCAATCTTTATCTGTATGTGCCTTTAAATTGGCAATGGATTTATTTTACTCCATTTTTTGGGCCTTTTTGAGACAGGGTCTCGCTATGCAGCTCAGGCTGACCTTGAGTTCACTTTTGTAGCCCAGGCTGGTCTCAAATTCACACTGATCCTCCTGCCTCAGCTTCCCAAATGCTGGGATTACAGGTGTGCATCACCACGCCTGGTCAATGTGGATTTATTTTACAGAGAGTATAGTTAAATCTTGCTTTTAAGTTCAATCTGGTAATTATTGGCTTTAATTGTGTTTTCAAAATAATATGTCTGCTACAGTTTATGTCTAGAGGTCCCCCCTCATGCACATGGCATTTTTTTTTTTTTAATCACAAAAGTAGGTATCTTAAAGATTTTTAAAACAATAGGGCCGGCCTGATAGTTCACTGGACTACAGCCCCTGTTCAGGCAGAGCACAGGGACTGCGGTTTGATCCCCAGTGTGCTATCCCGCTGGCCCTGCCCCCAGGCGCGCTGAGATGGTGACTAAGACTGGGCGTGGTGTCGGGCATCTATAACCCAGTGCTTGGGAGAAAGCTGAAAACAGGAGGATAACTACAAGTCCAGTCTGTGTAGTGACACTCTTACTAAATACTTAAAATGAATAAATAAAAAATAAATCATTGGATAGTATCTAAAATTACAAAAGTAAAATACATTTATTCTTTCAGTATCATACCACATGTGTTAAGCCACTTATTGCTCTCTCATATATTAATAAAACTCTGTTTTTTCTCTATATTTTTTGTTTGTTTGTTTTTTGGATGGTCTGTTACCTTTTAGCCCACTAATCTTTTGTTCTGCATTATCTAATCTGTGTTTGGTTCATACAATATTTTGTTATCTGAAATATTACAGCTTTCATTTCTTAAAAATGATTTAGATCTTTCTATAATATATATATATATATATATATGTATATATTTATTTATTAACATGAAAAATGCTTCCTCTAGCTCTTTTAATATATAAGGTACAGTTATAATAGCTATTTTAATGCCCTGTTTCTGTTACTTGCATAACTTGGAAGTCAGTTTCAAAGGATTGCTTTTTGTCCTTATTTTGTTTTTCTTTTCTCTGCATCTTCTTATGTCCAGTAACTTTCAATTCATTGCCACATATTTTGCATTCAACATTTGTAAAGATTTTAGTATAGCTATAAATACCCAGAGATTTGTCTGTAGCAGAGCTAATTTGGTTAGGATTAATTTAACCTCTTCAGGTCTTTGATTCAAGCTTTCTAAATGGCCCTAAGTCAGTATTTCAGTGTGAAGACCTTTCCAAGTGCCCTAGATAATGGCCCTTGAGTGACTGTTCCTCTATCTTCAAACCCCTTGAGAACAGGAATTATTTTTCTCCTTGCTAAACCTTGGATCACCGTATCATTTTATTATTGTAGCTGTGCTTTTTCAATTTCTGGTAGTTTTAATAAATACACACACTGATCATCACATAACACCAGAGAAGGCCTTTTGCAGAGCTCAGGGATGCTCTCAATACACCCTGCCTCTCTCAGACTCTGTCCTATAAATTCTGAAGGACTTAACCCTTTTTTGGTTCTAAGCTCCATCAACTGAGGAGATAGCTGGAGTCTAACTCTTGAAAACATTCTTCAAGCTATAGGTTAAGGCAATTAGAGCCTCACTTCATCTTTTGCCATGTCTTACAGATTATTTTGCTCTTTGATGTCCCCATGGCTTGAAAGCTACTGACTTTCACATTTTGTCTACACTTTTTTGTGGCCAAAGGAGAAATTCAGATCACGGTATTCTATTTTGACAGATAACGGAACACATATTGTTTTGAAGTCACATTCTTATTCATTATTGATTCAGCACATAAAAATAACTCTTAATTATTCTAAGGAAAGGTACATAGGTTTTTCTCACGGTTATCTTTTCTTTGCCTTCCAAGTTAACAGACTTATCCATCCGACAGTCTTTTAGATGGTTTAAAATTTCAAATTTTGAATAAAGCTGCTGTGATGTTTGAAGTGGGAGGATCAGAGAAGTAAACTGTAGCACAAATAAAAGGAATGAGGAATTTTTCTCTGTTGTGTGCAGTTTGCTTTCAGAAGGCAGATACACAGTACTTCAATGAGTTTAACTGTAAGTATATGTTTTCTATAGAATTCCTTGTCACTGGGCCTGGGAGGTGACTCAGCAGCATAAACATTTGCTTGGCAACCAGGTCCTCAGTTTGATTTGGACACACACACACACACACACACACACACACACACAAAATCTTCTAACCCTATCAACTCAATAGTGTCAAGAAGTCTCTGCCTTTAAGTAGCAGAAGACTTTCCTGCTTGTAAAGTAGTATGGGAAGTTTAGGGGTCAACCTCAGCCAGACTCCTCACCCCTAGACCTTCCATAGATAGGTAGGCTGGCTGGAGGCTCTGAGGCACTTTGCTCTTTGTGTCCACTTGCATTAGAGACTAAGGAGCTTCCTGAGAAGTAAATTAGGAAACTTGATTTAAAGACTGGGGCAAGAAAATGTTTTTGGTTGGGCAAAGCAAAAATATTTGCATATTTGCTGTATACATTTCATTAAGTCTGTACATCTTCAGCAAGGACATCTTCAATAAGATATTTTGAACTTGAGTGCTTCATAAAGGCAAAAACGTATTTACTTAGATTTCTAAGTTTGTCCTTTATTATCTTTATCAACAGTGTAATTAAAATATGTGCACAAAAAATAAAATTGACATTTGTAAAAGAACTATTGTCCTGTCTAATATCTTACTAAATGCTTTAAGAGTGAATAAAAAATAGGTAAAACGTGTAAAAATTAAATAGACACTCTTTAGGCTCATAACACTTATGTAGCCACAAAACAATGCAGATTCCCAAATTACGTATTTAAAGCAAGTACAAACCTCTCGCTCCACAACATCGTTTTGACAAGACAGAAGGGCTCCTAAAATTGAACTACAAGGAGCTCTGTGATCTCTGTGTTGACCTGCTTTGCCTCCCTGTTCAGCACACCTCTGCTACCAAATACCAAACTGTGATTCAAACATCACAACCATGCTCCCTCCAAAGCTGAGAAACTCTTACTCACATCATGAATAATGATGCTATTAGCAGTTGTTGCAAATGCCCATCTTATAAATTCTGACTATGACAGGCTGTTGGTTCCCAGCTCTGTGTTTATAGTTCCCATAATGTTTGGTCCAAATTATTGCTTATTACACATGTATGATACAAGGAAATAAAAAAAGAAATAAAGGAAAGAGGGAACAAAGGGAGGGAGAGGAGACAGGTTTAGGTTTTCATTAGTGTAAGACAAACAGTAAATGTGTGTTCAAATAAGCTGTATCTAGATCACGTGAGAAGGTTCATTTATATGACAATCTTCCTCAAGATGCTCTAGAATACACAAATATTAAGCTTTAGGTCAGCCTCTAAAGCAAAAGGATGAAATGAAATATTTCCTCAGGACATCACATGCACCAAGTAATAAATCTCAGGGCTCAAAGGATTGTATTCTGCTGATCCTACCTACAGCCAACCAGAAAAGGTTGTAGCTAAAACAAACTAAAAATGATTTAAAAAATACCACAGCCAGAAGCACCATTTTGTTGGGAGTCTCAGTGGGCTCAGATGGCACAGGCAATGCTGTTGGACCAAAGCGTAGCAGAACTAGAAGGGTAAGATGGGGAGTTTGTGCTAAAGAATGGAGTGTTGCTGGAAATGGCACTGGCTGAGAGATCCCAACAGCATGCTGAGTCTCCACCCACATCAGATATCAGAAACGGGCTGAGGCAGCCTTTGAGCCAGGAAACTTAGTCTACGTGGGGTGCACAGGGAACCAGGTGGAGGCGTGCTAGCCACATGGCTTACTGCGGTGGAAAACCACACCATTACATAAACAAGAGGAAAGCAAGTGAGTCAGACACTAAACTGTTCAAAAGGTAATTAAGGAAAGATTAGGGTTTGTGAAAATGTTCAGCAGTGGAGGTGCCAGAACAGTTTTTGTTGGTTTAATGCTAGCACATGCTAACCACAGGGAAACATAGCTTGGGGAGACATTGGTTAGAGGCAAAACTTTTAACTTACTGTTTCCTTTCATCGTTTTTACCTGAGTACTGAATGAACCACCTAGGAAGTTTAGATGCCTAGGAAGAATAAAATCAAGTTGTTGCTTTTTCTTTTTCTTTTTTTGCATAAGATTTGCCATAGGCAGAGACTGAGTAACTGCAAAATGAGGAAGCTGAAGCTCTAGTCTCTCATTCCATCAGTTTTTTTTTTTTTTTTTTTTTTTTTTCTTTTAGGACAGGGTCTAGAGGGTCTCACTACACAACTCAGACTCATAGTGATCCTCCTATTTTCAGCCTCCCAAGAGCTGGGATTAAGACACATGCCAACAAGTTCAGTCTCAGTCACTACCCCAGTGCACCCTGGGGACAAGACTGGCACAGCATGCAGGGAATCAAACCCCAGCTGCTGTGCTCTGCCTAAGCAGGCACTTTGGTCCACTGAACTAACTGGCCAGCCCTTTGGACTCCATTAGTCTCATTATGCTCCTCTCAGGAGCACAGTGTCACACACCTGCTAGGAGGGAAAAGCCTTGGTTGCTTCTCCACTATGGTCCTAGGGCTGAGAGTAGGAGCAGCACCCAGCACTATCTTCCCATTGGCCTGCCCATATCTGAATACTATCATTGGTCCCATTGAAAAGATATGAGAGGAATTCTGCTTCGCTCCCTGTTTTGAGGACCACAATGACACAGGATCATGAGATGCTCACTGTTGATGATGGGGCCTCAGAAGCCTGTTAAAAGATATCAAGCAAGGAAATCCTCAGTGGCCTATCTGGCCAGAATAAGGACATGCCAATGGGAGTAATTTGTGATGTGGCAACACCAATAGCGAGCTGAGAAACTGGAAGTAGTTTTTCTAAATTGTCAAGAGCAAAAACGAAGATATTAACTACAAAATGGTAAATCTGATTTTCTTTCTTGTTTTTCTGTCAAAAACATTACATAAGGCCAGGGAACTAGCTCAGTGGCACAGTGCCTGCCTGACAAGCACGAGGTCCTGAATTTAATTCCTGTTACCAAAACAACAACAACAACAAAATACTACACATTTGCCATGAACTGAAATCCAGAAATATATAGCCAATAATAGAAATATATATTTTTCCTGGAGTTTACTATATTATGGTATTTATCATTTCAATTTCTCAATGAAACCTAGTACTAAATTTCACATTAATTTTCTCTTACTGCTTTTCTTAAAGAGAGCTTCCCAAATTATATAAGCTTCAGAGCCTATAGTACTTATTTCTATCCCTGGTTATATAGCAGTGAAGGGCCAAACCTGCAGTAACTGTACAGTAGTCCTCTAACTTTTCTGCACATTCTCTCATCTCTTAAAATGATGATATCCCTGGCATGGTGGTGCATGCCTGTAATTTGAGCCCTCAGGAAGCTGAGGCAGGAGAATCTTTGCAAGTTCAAGACCAGCCTGGGCTATAAAGAAGCTCAAGGCCAAACTGAACTGCATAGTGAGAGCCTGTCTCAAAAAAGAAAAAAAAATATGATGGGATGGTCAGGTGATTTCTAAGGATCTGTTAAATGTTGAATTATGTATTAGTTTATTTATTTATTTTTGATATTTACTACAGGGTCTACAGGCTCTCACTACAGAGAT
The DNA here is from genome assembly GCA_004027025.1 of Myocastor coypus. Lineage (NCBI taxonomy): Eukaryota > Metazoa > Chordata > Mammalia > Rodentia > Myocastoridae > Myocastor > Myocastor coypus. Next base: position 18,511 of record PVJA010011319.1, read on the forward strand.
AGAATGTGTAGTGATTCTGTTTTCAGCCTCCCAAATGCTGAAACAGGCACGTGCCACCATGCCCAGGTGAGTACTGGTTTAGTTGAATTAACTACATCATAGATAGTTTAATAAGCAAGAAATACAAAGCTGATAAATAGAATCTTCTTTAAAAGGGTTCAGAAATGAAGATTAAAACATCACTGATTCCATAACAGACACTGAAAAACATTAACATATCAAAATGGATGTACATATAATTTAAGCATGCTATATAAACAAATGTTTCAGTGTATGGCTGAATTTTCTATAATCTTTGTCATAGGTATTTCAGATAAATCATGTAAATATATTACTTAGGTATATAACCTTAAAGGAATGTTAAGTCTTTTGTAGGGCATTCGTGACTTGTATGTGTGTGTTATGCAAAATTAACACTTGATAGGCATATATTGTGAATACTTACAAGGTTATCTTTTTTGAAATCTAAAATGTTTTCATCCTTGGTAGTGGATCTAGGTAAAAATATAGGTTATTGATTACAACTAATGTTTTAGTCTGTTTAAGATGCAAGACAAAGCTAACACAAAACAGGCAACTAAAAAGAGCATACATTTCTCATAGATCTAGAATTTGGAAAGTTTAGGACTAAGAAGCACATTTAGTTGTCCAATGAGGGCTTGCCTCCTGGCTCAGAGATGGCACCTTCTTGCTGGGTCTTGGTATGAGGGAAACAGTGAACAAACTTTTGGGAGCCACCTTTATAAGAAAACCAATCTCATTCTCAAGGACTCCACCTTCATGACCCAATCACACCCCAAAGGCCCCAACTCTTAATACCATGACCTTGGAAGTAAAGGCTTGATACTAGCATGAAAATTTTTAGGGTACACAAACACTACAACCATAGTAATTGGTAAACAGTATGCCCTACTATGTACACAGTGCCACAATGAATGAGTGCCAGCCAAAGAAAGATAGATAAGACATAAGTCTTGCTCTTAAGGACCTCTAATGTAGTAGGGGAAATGAACATATGCAATGAAAATATTATATCTTGACATCGCAAATGATGAAAGAAAAACAGAAAATAAGTCACCTTACTTTTAATAGCAATTCTTACCAACTAATCAGTGAGTTTTATAAGTGTTTATAAATCTTGATGGCATCATTATCTAATTGTGTTTTCATTCAACTATAAGAAAGCTGAAAGGTTAAAAAAAAAACTGGACTGAATGAAATAGAAATCTTAAAGCTACCTTGAGGTTAATCAAATGAGATATAGCCAGGCAAACAGAAAAGATATAAAGAGAATAATAGAAGAAAATGATCATCCTATTAATGGAACATATTGGTTTTTCTCCATGTATTATTTATTTGACTAAGAAACACACCAAAGAATTTGGTACATAGTATTATCATAATGATCAAAAAAAATCTTAGGATCCTAAAAGAATCTGTGAAAACAATTCTTTTTTTTTTTTTTTTTTTGTCTTTTTGAGACAGGGTCTCGCTATGCAGTTGAGGCTGGTCCTGCGCTCACTTTTGTAGCCCAGGCTGGTCTCGACCTCCCACCAATCCTCCTGCCTCAGCCTCCCAAGTGCTGGGATTACAGGTGTGAGCCACCAGGCCCGGCTTGTGAAAACAATTCTTAACTGCAAGGCATTGTACATACATCTGTCATTCTTAATTTTACCTATTTCTGATTCGTAGATATACCAAAAAAAAAAAAAAAAAAAAAAAAGGATTTCATTATTAAATGAGCAAAATGAGACATTCGGGCTAAATTTTCAATCTTTATTTTCCCAAGAGTTGCCGTGTTGTTCATTATTGAGTTTGTAACTTTAACTGATAAGGGTATCAGATTCCTGGGTGAACTTTGGTCCAGGGTAGGGGCCATCTGCTCTGAGCTCCTGGAATACTTGCTACAAGTCTGCTTTTAGTGACCTCCTTGAAGAAAACAACCTTTCCAATCAAGGTTTTTCATATATAACTACTACAAGCAAATAAGGAGAGCATATGGGACAGAACTTAGATGGCTTGAAATTCAATAACTTAGATTCTTTTCATTAATGAAGGCTGTATACTTAATGATGAAAATTAAAAAATTAAATTTGGAATAGTTTGTTCTTTTATTTTTCAATGAAAAGCTCTACCTTGATTAAGATCATGAGATATTATAAACATTATGGTTTTTTAAGGAATTTTCAATAAAGAGGTATAATTTATTATATTTATAGTGTTAATTCCAGTTAATATCTAAAATAAGATTTTTATTTTATCTCATCAGTAAACTGTGAAAATGGACAAATATCATGTATCTAAATTTAAATATTTTCTCATGATATAGAAACTAAACAGGTTCCAGGGAGATAGCTCAGCAGAATATGTGTTTGCCTGGCAAGTGCAGAGTTCTGGGTTCAATCCCTAGTCCTTGGGGTGGGGGATATATATATATATATATATATATATATATATATATATACTTTTTTTCTTGGCATGGTGGCACATTCCTATAATCCCAGCACTTGAGAGGCTAAGGCAAGAGAATTGGTGTGACTTCAAGACCAGCCTGGGTTATAAAGAAAGCTGAAGGCCAGCCTGAACTGCATAGTGAGACTCTGTCTCAAAAAGACAAAAAAAAATTATTTGGGGCTGGAGAGATAACTCCTTGGTACAAGTGCCTGCCTGGCAAGTGCAAGGTAGTGAGTTTGAACCCTGGTCCTGGAAAAAAAAAAAAAAAAGAAAAAAGTAAAAAGGAACTAAACAGAACTTGCTTAGTACTGTGCCTGCCCCACCCCTCAGGATGTGCTGAGACAGCAATTAAAACTGGGCATTGTGGCTCGCACCTGTAATCCCAGCTCTTGGGAGGCTGTAAATGCGCAGATCACTATGAGTCCCATCTAGTAGTGAGACCCTGAAAACCCTGCAGACCCTTCCTTAAAAAAAAAAAAAAATGTATGTGCTATTGGGTCTTTTTCTTTGTAATGAGGTACTTTGTGCATTTTGAAATGCAAGCTTGGTGTCTAGGAGGACTCCTAGCAATGTAAGTAGAATTCAGTAACTTTCCCCAAAATAGGATAGCCTCTGCTGCCTAACTGGAAAACAGAAGATAGATATTATTCCCTTTTTCTTAATAAAAACTTCCCTTGAATTCACTCTCAGCCATTTGTCAACTCTTTGTGGAAAAACTTTCATTGTCCCTATTGCCTCATTCCTTTTAAATCTATCCCAAGTGGCATTCAACCCACCATTTTATTACACTGTAGTCTGAGAGCTCACCAATGACTTCCTCGCTACAAATTATGCTCTGGCTCTCAGGCTTCCCAAACCAAGTCTGTGTATTACTCTAGAATATTTCTATCTGTAGCTCCACTCATATCTCTAAAGCAAAGGGTTAGACTGGGCTTGGTGGTACATGCCTATAATGCCAGTGCTTAGAAGGCTGAAAACAGGAGGATCACCATGAGTTTAGACTGGGTAATGAGACCCTATAGACCATGTACTAAAAATATATTTTTTAAAAAAGCAAATGGTTTGAAACTGAAACTCCAAATTTCACTACTTTGAAGCCCTCTATTACATTGTCATATGTTTTCTCTTGTTTCAGAACCTTTATTTATTCACTAATTTTTATGGCCGGCTCAGCATTACCCGAGTGCAGGGCTGGCGCAGCATGTGGTGCTGGGGATCGAACTGAGGTCCCTGAAGCCACCCAAGCTTTCCCAAGCAGGCACTTTAGACCACTGAGCCATCCAACCGGGCCCAACATTGTCATATGTTTTCTATTACCTATCCATTCTCAGTTCCCTGGTGAATTTCTCCTTGTAAGATCTAAATCTGTTCTGAATTTCCCTTCTGGAATTTACACCCTCAGTTCCTTTCAGTATTTTTCAGCCTCTTTTCCCAACTTTGCACTGAGGTCAGGTCTCTGGCTCCTGGCAACGCTCCTCATGCTCACCTTGCTCTAAGGCCTCAGGTTCTTTGGACTTGAAACTCAGGACTCAAAAGGCAAGCCATGCAGCTTTTCATTATCACCTCAGAGAGCTGTTCTTTCCAGAGAATTTTAAAAATAATTTTGGTATTCAGGTTTTCCAGCAAGATTATATATATATATATGGTCTACAGGGTCTCACTACACAGCACTGGGATTATAGGCACAAGTCATTATGCCCAGTGTCAATCACCATCTCAGCATGCCCCAGAGGCCAGGCTAGCAAGGCAGGCTGGGGATCAAACCCTGGTTCCTGTGTCTTTCTAAGCAGGTGCTTTAATCCACTGAGCTATCTGGCTGGCCCTTAAGGAGGTTTATTTATATCTTACTTCTGTAAAAATACTAATTGTTTTACAAGATGTAATTTTATTTCTTCATTGGTTTCAAAAAATGTGTTTATGTTCATCCTTTTCTTGTTGCTAGAGGCCATCTTTGAATGTCTTGGGACCACTTTCTGCCCATTAAGTTTTGTGTTATTTTCCTCTGCTCCTCAGTTATACACCTGGAGGCATTAAAGCTTCCGAAATTGTGTTGTTCTCAGTTATTCTTGTGCTCTTAAAAATAACCATTTCTATTATTTCAGTATGGACAATGATGACTGAAAATAAGTCCATGTGGCTTAATCTGTCAGGCTTATACAGAACTCTCATTACTTTGGAATATCCAGGTTAATTAATTCATCACTGGAAACAACTTGCAGTTCCCACCTCTGTAGTGCACATGCCCTTCTTTCGTGCCCTTCTTTTGTATCTCTATCTTTGTATAAATTCCAAAACATCACACAGAAGCCCATGTCAAATTCTGTCAACTCACACTTTCTGCCATAAGAGAAGCAGGTTTTCCTCCTCTTGCTTCCCCACAGCAGCTGACATCTTCCTGCTCTAAAGTGTGTTCATTTGTTCAGCTGTCACATTCCCTGCAAGAGTCCTCGCCAGGGAGGAGATTCATTTTCCTCCATCTGACACAGGGTCTCATGTACAGTAATGATCAACAGATATTTAATTAACAGAATAATAAATTTTACACAAATTTATTGGAAGTATATTTTGTTGCCAAGATGTTCCTTTTATTCATTCCAAGGGAATTTCTCTTGATTTTTCAAACCATTACCCACATTATCTTGAAAGATACCAGCAGTGATGAGGATCCATTATATGCATTTCCCTTTTTCCTGATTGTACATTTTGTAACTGGTGATTAATTTTAACATAACTTGAGCAGGATGCACGAAGAATACAAAAGATATCAGGTCTGTAGAATTTCTCTAATAAGTCGCTAATTTTATAGTACTGAAGTCTAAGTTATAGATGACACTCAAAACCTATATTTAAGGGGTTTGTGTGTGTGTGTGTGTGTGTGTGTGTGTGTGTGTGTGTGCAGGGTCTCCTTATGCAATTCAGACTCATAGTGATCCTCCTGATTTCTGCCTTGTTAGTGCTGCGATTACAGGCATGAATGACCACGCCTGGACTCCATCACTGGCTCAGCGTGCCCTGGTGGTAGGGCCAGTGCAGCATGAAGTGCCAGGGATTGAACTCTAGTCCATGTGCTTACCTAAGTAAGTTTTTAGGCTCCTGAACTATACTGCCAGCCTTTAAAATTTTTATTTTTTATTTTGGCCCACTCAGCCTGCCCTGAGGGTGGGGCTGGTATGACATGTGGTGCCAGGGATCAAACCACAGTCCCTGAACTAAGTTTGCCTAAGCAGGCACTTTAGACTGCTGAGCTATTTTGCTGGTCTTCAAAATCTATTTTGTTTATACTGTCAAGACAATATTCAGAATCTAATCACATGAATATGAAGATAATAGAACCAAGAAACATTTGGCATTAAAATTATAACATAGTAAAATATAACCCTATAAAGGGAAAAAGTGGAACTATGATTTCAGTATTTATCTGAAAAAAAAAAGACCTGGTGTCCTACCTTTAGCAAAATGATTATTAGAGCTTACATCAATAAATATTTGCATAGATAATTTGTAGTATCAACTTAGATCATTGCTTAAGGGCATTCTATCCTATAATGCAAAGTATTGGTGGAGCAAAATAACAAATAATAAAAAGACTATTCGTAGACAGGCATTTTGGTGCATAGCTGTAATCCAAGCACTCAGGACACTGAAGCAGGTTCAAGGCCAGCCAGGGCTACATAGTGAAAGGCTGTCTCAAAAACAAACAAACAAGCAAGCAAAAAAAAAAAAAAAAGACAAGAAAAGAGCAGAAGAAAGGACTGGCAAAATGGCTCAGAAATCCAAAGCACCTGCTTGAGCAAGTGTAGGCAACCACAGGGCCAGAGGTTCGATCCCTGGCACCACAAGCTGCACCAACCCCACCCTCAGGGCAGGCTGAGCTCGTCATAAAAAGAAAAATATTCCTAATATTACTTTCAGAGCTTATAGTATATTAACATAAAAATTGAATATATTTATTTTTATTTTAGTTTCAATTCTAAAAGGAAAGTTGGAAAGATTATCTGACTATAAACATCTTGAAGGCAGGGATTTTCATATAGAAATAGACATATTCCTTGCATGCACGTATGACTACAAAATTCCCTATGGTTATAAAATTAAGCCTAATCAATGTACAAGTATGAATGGAGACAAATGTTTACTAACATGAAGTAAGATTTTTTTTTTTTTAAGACTGGGTTTCAGTATGCAGTTCAAGCTGGCCTTGAGTTCACTTTTGGAGCCCAGGCTGGTCTCGAACTCACACCAATCCTCCTGCCTTAGCCTCCCAAGTGCTGGGATTTACAGGCATGTGCCACCATGCCTGGCATGAAGGAAGATTTGAATGTTTTCAGGGGAATTCATTTGCCATCTAGTTATTTACTGGTCCTGTCAAGACCATTCTATATTGGTGGGGAAAAATCATTTCATAATTAAACTATGATTAGGGCTTTGTCCAAAGTCTAGTGCTAGGGCTGGCCAGATAGCTCAGCAGATTAAAGCACTTGCTTAGGAAGATGAGGGGATGGGATTTGATCCCAGGTGTGCTGTGCTAGCCCCACCCCTGAGGCACCCTGAGACAGTAATTGGGTGTGGTGGTGGGCGCACCACTAATCCCGATGCTTAAGAGGCTCTAAACAAAAGGATCATTATGAGTCCCATTTGCGTAGTGAGACCCTGTGGACCTGTACTAAATACATTAACAACAACTGCAAAAAGAAAGCCTAACGCCTTGCCATGCAAGCCAGCTATGTGCCAGAACATAATTTCATGTGCCTCTGGTCACATTTGAGACTTCATTTGTCTCATGATGCTGGGACACCCCACACCAAGACTGTATCATATAAAGACATTCTGGTTCCTTGAGAACTCAGTACTAATCAAAATAGTTTCATTTTCAGGAAAGGAAAAAGTCCTTAACCCATCATCTCTCCCCACTGTCTTAATAAACATAAAGATGCTCACTAGGTGTGATGGTGCAAGCCTATACTCCCAGCACTCCAAGGCTGAGGCAGGAGAGATATGAATCAGAGGCCAGCCTGGGCTACTTAGAGAGGTCAAGGCCAGCCCTGTTTTAAAACAAAAACAAACAAACAAACACAAAAGAGCTTCACTAACATAAGATCACCACCACCCTCTGAGTCGTCTGATAATTCCTTTTATTACTGTATGCCCCCTGTAAGTCGTAGATAGCTAGGAAGGTCTTTGTCTCTTCCTATTGTGAGGCAATGACCTTCCAGCTCTTCTGTTATACATTACTAAACTTGTCTATGTTTCTTATTTCAACCTTTCACCTTACCCTTCATGCAGGAAGTTGGAGCTCTTTGCCAGCTCCCCAAAAAGCCCACAAATGGCTGCTTATGATTTGATTATCATATATTTATGAATATCTTTTAAGATTTCTGCTTAACCCCATTAAAACTGTCATGACTGTTAAGCCAAAAAGTACTGTGCACTGCACTTACAATTGCAACATATTTGCATGGGAATAAAAATTTTAATAGGAAGGATGAGAAAGGTCAAAAGATACATTCCTGGGATGGTGTCTCTGCAGGTGAACATTAAGTACAAAAGATGAAGAAAGATGACTGATGACATTGAAAAAGAAAACTATTTTGAGGTATAGTGAGATAGCTCAGAGGACTAAGTGCTTGCTTTGTCAAGTGCAGGGCTAGGTAACGCATCCCCCAGGGCATGCTGAGCTGGTGACAGACTCTGGGCATTGGTGGTACACACCTATAATCCCAGCAGCGGGGAGGCTAAAAATAGGAGGATCACCAGGGGTCCGATCTGTGTAGTGAGACCCTGTACCAAACACACAAAATGTAAAAAATGAAACTATCTTGTATGAGACTCAAAATCTGAACCAAATTTTTTTAGGCTAATTAATGTTAGCCTAACATTAAGAGAAAAGTAGAGGATTTCTCAAGCCTAAGAGTTAAGGATTGGGAATAACAATATGGCCAAAGCTTATCAGAAGTCACGGTTCAGCTATAGAGCTCAGTCAGGCTGGCACCTAAAAACAAAGAGCTTGAGAACACTGGTTTAGTGCCAAGGAACAGCAAAGTATAATTGTTAAATGCAATAAAATTATTTTGGAAAAGAATATTATGGAGAATATAGAACAGTGAGGAGTATAAATATTGGTATAGTTTGAAAGGACTGTATCCATGGAATTCAAGGCTAAAATCCTTTAGCAGCAGCCCTCTAGCATCTCACAAGGCAACACAGGACTAACTTGGGTGGGAAGGGGGCATTAGCTTGTTTGGCTTGGGGGAAAAAAAACTATATGTATTAGCCTTGGAATAACTGATATAAATGATAAGGGTTCACTAAAAATGCTTTAAGTTTACTGCACTGAAAACATAAGACTTAAGTTCATGCAAGAATGACATCTGAGAAATCCAGCTGATCTAATACCATTCTAAAATAATCAGCCAGAATCAGTCATGATGATGTCACTATCAGTAGCTCCCTTGACATATCAAGTATCTGACATTGTATTTGGGTTTTAAAACAATGGCTTTAGAGACTTTTTAAAACTAATCATTTTAAGGGCGGGGGAGATAGATCCATGGTACAAATGCCTGCCTGCCAAGTGCAAGGTCATGCATTTGAACTCTGGTCCTGCCAATAAACAAACAAACAAACAAAACTAATCATTTTAAGTAGGATAAAATGCTTTGCTTCATATGTATCTATATTATTAAATCTCAAATAAAATTTAGTAAGACATTCAGGGGTAAGGTGAACATCATCACTAACAATTTTTCAACAGTATATATGTTAAAGCAATATTTATTTACATAGACATTTTCTTCTTACCAGTGCCCTATCAAAAGCTTTATGTCATTGTGACATCTTCTTTGGAGCAGAAAATATTATCCCCGAAAAATAAAAAAGCCATAAAGTTAAGTTGAAAGAGCTGAGAGCTGAGAACCATATATATATATATATATATATATATATATATATATGAATACCTGAGGGCTGGCGAGATGGTTCACTAATCTAGAGCGCACCTGATTAGGAAAGCTTAGGCAATCGCAGGGACCGCAGTCCGATTCCTGGCACCACATGCTGTGCCAGTGCCACCCCCAGGGCAGACTGAGCCAGCCATTAAAAAAAAAAAAAAAACCAACTAATGTCCAAGATAGTTGGTACATGCCTGAAATCCCAGAACGTGAGAGGCTGAGGTAGGAGCATCATTACGCATTTGAGACCAGCCCTGGCTATAAAGTGAGCCCAAGGCCATGTGATGCTGGGTCCTTGGCACAACACACAGTTCTTCAGCAAGCAATTTAACTAAGTAGTGAAGCTGAGCTTTTAAATTAGGTATAGGAATGTTTGCCTTTAGCTTAATAGTATTAGTAGGATAATTTAGATCCTGGAAGAGTGAAAAACAAAATTCCCAGTGGCAGAACACAATAGAATTAGTTCTTCAAAGAAGATCACTTTCTCTGACAAGTGTCTTTTGGAGGGCTCAATCTATGGACAGGTGTTAAACAGAAGGTGTGCAGATGACAAATATGGTCTATTCTCTCCCCCAAGGAGACTCTCCCATGCTTTGCTTTGACCTCGCAATGTTTCCTTCCAGGAAGCTGCCTGCACATTTCCATGATGGGGAAAGAGAACCCTGAGCTTGCTGTTTAGTAGAGGCCTATGAGAGAAAAAATGAGAAACTGAAAGAAAAGTATCACAAGTCAATAAATAGTAATTAAGAACAAAGTGCTACAGAAACAGGATAGGTTTATAATAGTCATGAAACATGGTCAAGAAGCTTCCTATAGAAATTGAAGTTTAAGCTAGTTTCTCCAAGTCAGTTTGATCTAAAGCATATTTTAAGCAATAGTAATCAATCAGATTCTAGGTAGAAAATCAGTTTTGAGAAAATGAGAAAGGTTTAAAGGAAACTACATATTGGTATTTCATAATTCAGTAAAAAAATCCATAAAAACTATAACAATATTCTGTCAATATAGTCTTTCCAGGCTGAAGACAGAATTAATGATAAAGAAAATATAACAAAAGAAATGAAGTTGAAAATTTTTACCTATTAAATGTTGAGCAAAAAATGAGAAAGTCTGGCAAGTATGTTAAGTTCCAGGAAAACGTAAGAGATATCATATTTGAAAATACATTGCCTGTGATTTTCTATATCCTACAAATGCAAGAAACCACATTTTCAGTGGATCACAAGCACAATGAGAGAAATCAGGTCCTATAAACCAAAACAAAAGCTATAAATAAAAAAGACAGAGAAAATTGTAAGTATCTAATAATGGATCACTTTAAAATGAACAATCATTAGACTAATAGCAGACTTCTTAACAGAAGAAACCAGAAGGATGTTGAATGGTAACTTTGAGGTACTGAGAGACCATCACTAGTGTATTATCCTACAAACAATGCTCAGAAAATGTCTTTCTTGAATAATAGAACAATGAGAAGATTTATCAGTGCATAAGCAATACATTTATCATCGAGAGACCACCATTAAAGTGGTAAACATGCTCTTTTTTTTTTTTTTTAAATATGTATTTGGCACAGAGACTCACTATGCAACTATGACTCATAGTGATCCTCCTGTTTTCTGTCTCCCCAGCACTGGGATTACAGGCATGTGCCACTACACAAGTGGTCTCAGTTGCCGGTTCAGCATGGTTGGGGGTCAGGGCCAGTAAACATGCTCTTAAGTATGCAAGAGTTTTTTTTTTTTTAATCTTTCTCTCTTTCTTTCTTTCTTTCTTTCTTTCTTTCTTTCTTTCTTTCTTTCTTTCTTTCTTTCTTTCTTTCTTTCTTCTTTCTTTCTTTCTCTCTCTTTCTTCTCTCTTTCTCCTTCCTTCCTTCCTTTCTTTCTTTCTTTCTTTTTTCTTTCTTTCTTTCTTTCTTTCTGTTATGGCCAGCTCAGCCTGCCCTGGGGGTTGGGCTGGTGCAGCATGTTGGGCCTGAAATGGAACCTCTGTCTCTGCAGTTGCCTAAGCTTGTCTAAGCAGGCACTTTAAAACACTGAGCTATCTCACAGGCCCCAGAATGTTTGAATTTTAAAAATGATTATAGTGAAAGATATATTGCCATTAACACTTCTCAAAATACTCCCCTCACTATCAGCATGCTTATCCCATAGTTCTTGCCACTTCCTGAAGCAGTTCTGGGAGTTCTCTTCTGTATCTTTAGGATATATGATAAAATACAGAGTGAGTGCTGTTGCTAAATTCAGTCCAATAGAAAAGCAAGCTAATAAAAACATTATGGTTTGCCCTCATCTCCCTTATCCATTAGATCTGGCACTGTGAGACTTCTGGCTCTTTACTAAAATCAAACTGACTGCAAAAGGTAAAGGTTTTAATAGATTGAGAACATCAAAGCAGCCACAACAGTGCAACTGAGACATTAATAAAATGGCAAGAATGCTAAATAATTGTGTTCTAGGCAGAGCACAGCTGATGGGGTTCAATACCCACGCATGCCATGCCAGCCCCACCCGCGAGGTTGCAGAGACTACAATTGAGATTGGGCATGGTAGCTTGTGCCTATAATCCCAGCACTTGGGAGGCTGCAAACAGGAGAATCGCTAGGAGTCTGATCTATGTAGTAAAACCCTGTACACCCTGTAGGCCCTGTCCTAAACACAGAGAGAAAAAAAGAAAGAAAGAAAGAAAGAAAGAAAGAAAGAAAGAAAGAAAAGAATGAGTGTGTTGAAAGCAAGTGATAGTTTGAAGGGGCCTATTTGAGGGTAATTAACGGCAGTGTGCCTTTTAGTGTTATACATATTTTAAACTTTATTTTGTTATGGCAGCTCAGTCTGCCCTGGGGGATGGGGCTGGCACAGCATGTGGTGCTGGGATCAAATTGTGGTCCCTGAGGTTGCCTAAGCTTGCCTAAGCAGGCTATCACACTGGTCCTATGTAATAAGCTTTTTAAATTTAAATTTTTAGCCGGGCGTGGTGGCTCACGCCTGTAATCCCAGCACTTGGGAGGCTGAGGAAGGAGGATTGGTGCGAGTTCGAGACCAGCCCGGGCTACAAAAGTGAGCTCAAGGCCAGCCTCAACTGCATAGCGAGACCTTGTCTCAAAAAGACAAAAAAAAAAAAAAAAAAAAAAAAAAAAAAAAAAAAAAAATTTAAATTTTTACCATAACTGTTGGTCATGCCTCATACATAAAGCTCAATACCTTGTTTAAAATTATAAACATAATATTCAATCTGTGGGGCTTCAAAAGGAGAACAGTACAACACTGAAGATTAGACATGCCTAAACTAATCACAAGAAAAGAAATGCTAAAACTAATAAAATTAGTTTATTCTAATACTCCCTACTGTCTAAGGGGAAAAAGGTAGCAATAATTAAAATATTCAGTACATATATTATACAAATATATTTATGTTATTATATCAAGTCTTTACTATATTTATTACGTATCACTGTTATATATTATAAAAATACTATGCATATTTTTCTTAAAATTTATATATCTTATATAATAATAATTGTGGTTAAAAGGATAGAAATAACGGATGTAAATCCTCCCAAGGGAGAGAAACCCCAATCCAGTACCACAGAAAGGAAGAACAATGTTCTAAACCCAGTAGATAATTAACATATAAGAAATTTTCAGTCTGGTATTTCTAACTCTGAATATAAATAGTTTAAAGACAACCCTGAATTTTTTCTAAGGTAAAATATAAAGCAAACATCTTAACATTGCTATCTACAGACTGTCAAATCTCAAATCTTAGTCTAATTACTTAGTTTGTTGCACATAAGTTATGTGCATTAGTTCCATTTTAAAATATTCAAATAGTGGTAGAAACATTCAAATTATCTAATCTATAATAGCAATTATTAAAACACAATAATTGTGATGAAATTTACAATGACAGAAATATGAAGTACCCTTTGTAAATATAAAACCAAAACATACAAATAGACATTTTCAGAATGCCTTTTCATTTCAAAAAAGCCAGTTGTTGTTGTTGTTGCTGTTTTTAATGTAGTTAGTACAGGATCCACAGCGTCTTCCTACACAGATCCTATTAATCCTCTTGTTTTCAGCCTCCCAAGTACATGCCACCACACCAAATTCCAATTGCTGTCTCAGATCCCTTTGTGTTCAGGCCAACATGGCACTGAGGATTGAACCCCCTTCCCTGTCTGTCTAAGCAGGTGCTTTAATCTCTGAGCTATCAGACCAACCCACTGTCTAGGTTCTGAAATTACATTCTAAGATGTGATTACACACTCATCATTGTGAATACTTGGACTCAGGAATGAGAAAGTGCAAGTGCACTGCCATTTATGAATGAAGATTTAAAAAAATACCATAGGGCTGGCAAGATGGCTCAGTGGTCTAAAGCGCCTGCTTAGGCAAGCTCAGACAACCTCAGAGACCATAGTTTGATACCCAGCACCACATGCTGTGCCAGCCCCACTCCCAGGGCAGTCTGAGCCAGCCCTAATATAAAAACAAAACAAAACATAATAAAAATACCATGCTTTTAATATAAATCAAGAGAAGATCACTCATCTAACTTCTTATAGCAACATTCTACTACATATATACTTAATTATCTAAATACTACCAATACCATCTACCTAGCATTCAAAAGAAATCAATAGTTAAACCAGGATCATTAGTTTATCAATAGTTGGAATACTATAATACTGGTTTTCACAGAATACAGCAAATGAATATCATTAAACTCTGCTATAATTTAAAGCAATATTCAAAAACGCTTGTGACTTTATGATATGAAATAGTCCTTGACATTCATAATTCTTAAACACTTTCTTTTATCATTTTGCTGATGTATGTGCTATTTTAAAATCAGAAGGATAATGGATGTGCTTCTTAAACTGTAAATTAGGTTTTATATCAGAGACTTGTCAGCCCTGTGACAGGTGACCTGCCAGTGGTCTTGCCTCCAAAGCCCTCCTTGCTGCTGTTTCTCAAGGAGAGAGGGTCAGTCTTAAGAAAAGGGCAAGAGATTGCTGAATCCCTCAGGAAACATCTAAGGACCATAATAACATTTACTGCAAGCCATAATCATTTTATGTTCTCTGTAACAGCTTAAAAGCAGAGCTATACTTTGCTGCCACATGTATTTTTATTAATCAAGGTCATTTAGAGTTTGAATGGATATTGTAAATTAAAAGTCTAGATACTTCTGATTTGTGTGAAGTCCTAAAATTTAGAAAAATACACTACCTGCCAGGATCATTAATTTGTTTCATGAAAACAAAATCCACATTTGACTTAAAGATTACTGTTAGTTGAATATATTCTTAAACGTAATTAAGAAGAAAACCGAAGTCATTGGGAGTAATTATAGAGATAAAACAGTGCACATGCAAGGTAAACATCAGAACATAAGTTTAAGTGACATTTTGCTATAAAATAATATAATCAAGTCAGTAGGGTTGTATGATAATGAAAAACAAAGACTGCATGTTAAAAAAAAAAAAAAAGCAAAACTAACCTGCTCTCTAAATTGATTACTTATCACTCTACATGTAATATTGATTTTTAAAATGATACCTTTGGCATGAAGCAAGCTAAAAATAATCATTGATTCTCATATTACAGAATAGTTCGCATGACCAAAGGAGCATGAGGTCAATATACACGGGTACCCCTGCCATAGTGTTATGAGCAAGGAAGAGATTTTATTTATAATAAGTTTAAGACGTTTTTACAAAAGTTTTTGTAAAAACATCTTAAACTTATTATAAATAAAACACTATAAAGAAAAGGAATTCCACATCCCTCAGGATTCCTTCTCCTTAACTGCCATGAACTCTACAATGTAGAAAGACAATGAAGTACGAGCTCCTTGACATGGAGGTCAAGGTGCAAGATGAGCCTCATAAATGAGTTTTCCTGCCACAACATGCAGTGTTTCCATAGAAAAGGGAAGATGCTGCGCACAACTCCTTGGCTTTTACCCTGGGTATAATGGGGCACTGAAGGATTTTAAGAAACTAGTGACATGTTAAAAAGAAATCCCATTTTAAGTCTGTTGAAATCCTTTTTCTCTTCCAGAGTCTTGGCATACCACCTCTACAATGAAATTCCTACTGGAAGTCAAGTTCTCTTTGCTTTATCTTTTTAGGAAATTGCCTCATTAAAGCAAGGCTGATTTAAAAAAAAAAAAAACTGTTAACACATTTTTACACAGAAATTTAGAAATCAAAGCATATACAAAATTGTAGCAGGTCAATCCTATGGCATTTTTTCCTTCTCTCGTGTTCTCATTAATTGCCCTTGATATTTTCTTTTAAAACATTTACTTGAAGCCGGGCATGGTGGCGCACGCCTGTAATCCCAGCACTTGGGAGGCTGAGGCAGGAGGATCCTTGTGAGTTCGAGACCAGCCTGGGCTACAAAAGTGAGCTCAAAGCTAGCCTGAACTGCACAATGAGACCCTGTCTCAAAAAAGAAAAAAAACAAAACAAAAAAAAAAAAAAAAAAAAAAAAAAAAAAAAAAAAAAAAAAAAAAAAAAAAAAAAAAACATTTACTTGAGTATAGCAGTATTTGAAATTAGAAGCAGCACACATCTAAAAGACTGGAATGACAGGCATTCCAAGCATGGTTTTAGTCCTACATGGTGCTACTCTGAGTGTCAAAAACCTGTTGAAGATTCTTAGCACCACTGTCTAATTCATCTTGTGTACATATGTGCATGGTTTGCCTATGCCATGTTTTCTAACTTTTCTGCTTACTGTCTCTTAATTGTTTAACCCTTAAGTTGTTGATTTCCATTCAGTTGTGTTATGCCTTTCCGTTTTTATTTCTTCTATTGTGTTCTGATACTAGGGAGACTATACGATATTTACACATGTAGGTCTGCTTTATTTCACTTCTAAGTATATGTTCAAGATACATCCACTTATATATGAAGTCTTCTAATTTATCATTCTTTATAGCTGAATAACATTCCACTCTATAAAGAATTTAGGGATTTATTAAAATATCAATGACTGATGGAAAACACCAGTTCCATGTTAAGTCTAAGGCATTTAATATTCAGAAAGACAGTGATGTTAAGCTCAAGGACCTATGTTACAGAGTAATAGTATCACTAAGCTTCTCTTCTGGGTGATTAACAAGTTAAATTTGCAGACCAAAACATTAGAGAACAATAAGGGCTACAAGGACAGCCAATATTTTGGCCCTAGTCCTTCAAGGTCAGTGAGGACTCAGGACATAAGAGAACCTGTACTGTAACATCCTATAAGTCAGTGTTGTTCCAAATTTTCTGTCCAAGGAGATTATGGGGCCATAGAGCAAAGGGATTAATGATGTATAGTGTGCCTAAGGAGAGTTACCTAAAGAGAAAACATTCTCTCAGGCTTTCACAGAGAGCAAATTGGTCAATCAACGGCCATGGCTCATCCAGACGGTTGACACTGACAAAAGTTCTACAAAATGCTGTACATGGTTTCAAGCTAAACCCTGAGGGGATTTGACTGACCCTGTCAGATACAAAAGTTACATGTTTTGTTGTATAGGTCTTGCTTTAACCTGGACTTAACCACCCAGCAGAAAAGTTTAACCACCAGGCATAAAAAATAAAGCCAGATTAGTATGCTGAGCTCTAAAAGGCTCAAGTCAACATCCTCTAACACTGCCAGTTCTGCCAATAACCCACTACTATTATCGAATATTGGACTATGTATACAACTACTTTCTGTTAGTGCAATGAGAAGAAATATTTGTACCAATAGTGTTTAGAAAAGTTACCATGTCTGCACCTTGAACTCTCAACAGCTACAAATACAACCATATACATTGTATTAATTACTGTGGCTGTCCTACTAATGTGTTTTGAAACTGTCTCAAGGCTGGTTCATAACATTGAATGTGAACACACTGAATACCAGTTATTTCTTTCAGGAAAGTGACAGTGCAATGAATATAAAGTCTAAGTTTCTTCTGAAACTTTTTTTTTTTTTTTTTTTTTTTTTTTTTTTTTTTTTTTTTTTTTTTTTTTTTTTTTTTTTTTTTTTTTTTTTTGTGGGACCTGGGTTAGAACTCATGACCTTGCACTTTTACTATTCAGGCAATTGTGCCACAAACCTATCTCCCGGTCCCATAGGTCCAAGTTTCTTACAGGTGTGCACCACCACGCCCAGTCTCAATTGTCATCTCAGGATGCCCCAGGGGTGGGGCAGGCACAGCTCACTGGGGTTCCAGCAGCTGCCCTCTGCAGTTCTTTAGTCTGCTGAGTCAAATACTTCATTTTAAAAAGATAAAGATCAATAAAAATAATGACTTGCAAAAATCTTAATCAACTGTCTGGCAAGAAAGTTAATAATACAACTGTAGTACTTTGACAACCAAAACACTTTTTTTTTCTTTTCGGGGTGAGGTTAGGAAATTTAAGTTTATTAGGTATTCACAAATTTCTATTCATGAAAGGAATACTTCTGAACACTTATGTCAGCAATGTATGAGAATGCCCGATTCCCATGACCTTTGTCATTAAAGAGAGCTTTCAGATTCTTATACTAATGATAAACTCATAGGTCAATATTATTCAAAAGTATCTTTGACTTTGTATTGGTCAGGGTTTTACTTAGAGGAACAGAATGGATATAATATAAGGAATGGATATTAACACAAAATATATAATCTATAAGGAATTATAAGCTTGACTTACAGTAGTCAGCCACAGAGTCAGATGAGGAAGTGTGCAGAGGGTATCTGCACACTCCGGACTGAAGAATTCAGTCCCGAAGTCTGAACTTCACTGCAGTGCTCCGTGTCTCTATTTGTTGGCTAATGGGTCCGCGATGGAAGACTGAAGTATCTGTAAAGGGCGCTGAAGTGTGCAACAGATGGTGAAAGATCCAAGCTGGAGGCTTAAGAGTCTGTGCTAGATGGCAAAAGATCCAAGCTGGAGGCTGAAGTGTCTGCGCTGCAAGCCATGTGATCAAGTCCAGACTGAATGCAAAGACTGAAGCTTCTCTGACGAAGTGAAGTCTTGACTCCTTCCTCAGTGCTTTAAAAAGTCTCTTTGTGCTCAGTTATTCTGAAGTGGCCCATTGTGCCCTAGGGTGGAACCAATCACACGCCAGGATGGGTCTTTGATACTACTCTAGGGAGGAGCCAATCATATCCTATGCAGGCCCTGGTCATACTCCAGAGAGGAACCAATTGTACCTCAGGGCAGGGCTCCCATCAACAAGGAACCAGACTGCTGAGTCGTCCAGCCAAGTTGATACAATGTGTCAAGCACTAAAATCCACCCCTTGTCAATTTGGCATATTTAAACCAGTCTCCAAATACAGAGGCATGCATACAATTATGCCTAACATTGTTATTACTATCCTGCATACAAAATGAAATGCACTTATACCCTTACCCAAATAGAAGCTAAGTTTTCTTTACTTATGTGTAATTCACTTGAGCCTTTTACAGCTGGTAATTGTCAGTTGTACATTAATTTTACACCTCATGTACACTTTTCTGCTGGATGATTAAGACCAAGTGAAAGCCAGACCTGTATAAATGTAAGTATAATTTAGTTATCTGACAAGGTCAGCCCAATCTCGGGATTTATCTTGGAACCATGTATAGCGCCTTGTAGCTCTTCTGTCAGTGTCAACCATCTGGATGAGTAACAGCCATTGCTTGACCAATTTGCTTCCTCTGAGAGCCTGAGAGATTATTTCTCTCCAGGTGACTCTCCTCAGGCACACTATACATTGTCGATCACTTTCCTCTTACTCCATGATCATCTTGTCACAGCAGAGGTTCTCTTACATCATGAGTCTTTATTGACCTTGAGGGGCTAAGGCCAAAATATTGGCTATCTTTTCAGCCCATCTATCTCTCCAATTTTTGGTCTACAAACTTTAGTTGTTAAATATCCAGAAGAAAAGCTTGATGGCATTACTCTGCAAAATAATCCTAGAAACTTGTACTAAATCTATCCATATTATAACAAAACCATATATGGGGGTGAAGTAGTAGTTATAATCCCTTTTTCTGTAGCTGATCATGGGGTTGTAGCTAGTAGTTAGAACTATCTTCTTCTACTACCCATTCTGTATTCCCTTGGCCCTCAGCAAGTACCTAAGCAGATCTTGGTTCTTTCCCTGGTGAAGTAACCCATACCTTCATTCCTGAAGGCTCTGGACCATTTATTGTCGTGCCTGTATTAGAATGTTTTAATTTCCCATTGACTTTAATAATAGGGCATGGCAATACTAACAGGTGCCCAAAGGGATCTCCTGCACACCATGTATATACTTCCTTTCCTCCATTGTGCAGTACCAGTCCAATTTCCCTTGGATAGTCTGGGTCAATCACCGCTGACAACACTGTGATTCCTTTTTTAGCTTGTTTCCTCAGAGCAGTGGTTCTCAACCTTTCTAATGCCATGACCCCGCAATACAGTTCCTCATGTTGTGGTGACCCCAAACGAAAAAATAATTTTGGTGGCTACTTTAAAACTGTAATTTTGCTACAGTTATGATTCAGAATGGCTTTAGGCAATCCCTGTGTTTTGGTTGTTCGACCCCCGCCGGGATTAAGACCCACAGGTTGAGAACTGCTACCGCAGAGGCATAAGGAGTCCAAAGTAACCAGGGGCAAATCTTAGCTTCCAGTTCAATGGTATCACTGCTGTGCTCCCCAGTACAAGCCTTTCCCCCTCTGGGACTAGAACTTCTAGTCTAGCAGAGCATAAGATTGTGGGGTCAGGAAGCAAGAATTTTGCTAGTGGTGTAATGGTGAGTGGTACCATTCCTACTCCCATCCCTTGATTCCTGGACCCATGGATCCTGGCTATGGGAGACACAGTACCATACAGAAGGTGCTGATTCAAAGTATATACAGCTTTTTGAAGTACCTTGCCCCAGCCCTGCAAACTATTACCACCTAGCTGGCATTGTAACTGTTTCTTCAAAAGACCATTCCACCTTTCTATCAATCCAGCCACTTCTGGATGGTAAGGAACATGAGAAGACCAATGAGCTCCATGAGCATGAGCCCACTGTTTCACTTCTTTGGCTGTAAAATGTGTTCCCTAGTCAGAAGCAATACTGTGTGGAATTCCATGGTGATGCATAAGGCATTCTGTAAGTCCACAGATGGTAGTTTTGGCGGAAGCATTACGTGCTGCAAAGGCAAATCCATATCCAGAATATGCGTCTATGCCAGTGAGGACAAAGTACAGTCCCTTCCATGATGGAAGTGGTCCAATATAATTAACCTGCCACCAGGTTGCAGGCTGATCACCCCAAGGAATGGTGCCATATTGGGGACTCAGTGTTGGTCACTGCTGCTGGCATATTGGACATTCAGCAGTGGCTGTAGCCAGATCAGCCTTGGTGAGTGGGAGTCCATGTTGCTGAGCCCATGCATAGCCTCCATCCCTGCCACCATGGCCACTCTGTTCATGGGCCCACTGAGCAATGACAGGGATGGCTGAAGAAGGAGGTTGACCACTATCCACAGAACGGGTGATCTTATCCACTTGGTTGTTAAAGTCTTCTTCTGCTGATGTCACCTTTTGGTGAGTGTTAACATGGGAAACAAATATCTTTACATCCTTTGCCCATATGGAGAGGTCTATCCACATGCCTCTTCCCCAAAATATCCTTGTCACTGATTTTCCAATCATGTTTCTTCCAGGTTCCTGAACATCCGGCCAAACCATTGGCTACAGCCCATGAGTCAGTATATAGTTGCACATCTGGTCATTTCTTTCTCCAGGCAAAATGCACTACCAAGTGCACTGCTCGAAGTTCTGCCCACTGTGATGATTTCCCTTCACCGCTGTCCTTTAATGATGTCCCAGAAATGGGCTGTAATGCTGCAGCTGTCCACTTGTGGGTGGTGCTTGCATAGTGTGCAGAGCCATCTGCAAACCAGGCCCTAGTCTTTTCTTCTTCCGACAGCTGATTATATGGCACACCCCACAATGCCATAGATACATGCTGAGAAACAGAAGACAATATGGCAGGCATAGAAGCCATAGGTATCTGGGCAACTTCCTCATGTAATTTGTTTGTCCCCTCTGGACCTGCTCTGGCTGTATCACGAATGTACCACTTCCATTTAATCACAGACTGTTGCTGCGCACGTCCAACCTTATGACTTGATGGATCAGATAATAGCCAGGCCATGATAGGCAACTCAGGTCTCATGGTGACCTGGTGTCCCATAGTCAAGCGTTCAGTTTCCACCAGTGCCTAGTAACAGGCCAACAGCTGTTTCTCAAAAGGAGAGTAGTTGTCTGCAGATGATGGCGGAGCCTTGCTCAAAAATCCTAAAGGCCTTTGCTGAAATTCACCTGTGGGGGCTTGCCAGAGACTCTAAACAGCATCCTTATCTACTACTGATACTTCAAATACCATGGGATCTGCTGGATCATATAGTCCCAGAGGCAGAGCAGCCTAAATAGCAGCCTGGACCTGTTGCAGGGCTTTTTCCTGTTCTGGGTCCCATTCAAAATTAGCAGCCTTCTGAGTTACTCAGTAAATGGGTCAGAGTAGGACACCTAAATGAGGACTATGTCGTCTCCAAAATCCAAATAGGCCTATGAGGCACTGTGCCTCCTTTTTGGTCATAGGGGAAGCCAGATGCAACAATTTCTCCTTCACCTTAGAAGGAATATCTCTACGTGCTACACATTGGACTCCTAGAAACTTCACTGAGGTAGAAGGACCTTGGATTTTTGTGGGATTTATCTCTCATTCTCTGGCCCTCAAATACTGTACTAACAAATCCAAGGTGTTTTCCACCTCCTGCTCAGTAGGTCCAATAAGCATAACATCATCAATGTAATGAACCAGTGTGATATTTTGAGGAAGAAAAAAAATGATCAAGATCCCTATGAACTAAGTTGTGACACAGGGCAAGAGAGTTAATATACCCTTGTGGCAAGACAGTGAAGGTATATTTCTGGCCTTGCCAAGTGAAAGCAAATTGCTTCTGATGGTCCTTATGAATAGGTATGGAGAAGAAGGCATTTGCCAAATCAACAGCTGCATACCAAGTACCAGGAGATGTGTTAATCTGCTCAAGCAAAGAGACCACATCATGTAACTGCAGCTGTAATTGGAGTCACAACTTGATTCAATTTACAATAATATACTGTCATTGTCCAAGACCCATCTGTCTTCTACACAGGACAAATGGGAGAATTAAATGGAGATGTGCTGGGAACCACCACACCTGCATCCTTCAGGTCTTTGATGGTGGCACTAATCTCTGAAATTCCTCTAGGAATGCAATACTGCTTTGGGTTCACTATTCCACCAGGCAAGGGCAACTCTAGTGGCTTCCACTTGGCCTTTCCAACCATAATAGCCCTAACATGACAGGTTAGGGAACCAATGTGAGGATTCTGCCAAGTACTAAGTATGTCTATCCTAATTATACATTCTGGAACAGGGGATATAACTACAGGATGGATTTGAGGACCTATTTTGAGTCAGACCTTTGCTAAAATTCCATTGATCACCTGCCCTCCATAGGCTGCTACTCTTACTGGAGGGCCACTATGGTGGTGTTTTGGATCCCGTGGAATCAACATTAGCTCAGAACCAGTGTCCAGTAGTCCCTGAAATGTCTGATTAGTCCCCTTTCCCCTGTGTACAGTCACTTGGGCAAAAGGTCTTATGTCCCTCTGGGGAAGAATGGGAGGAACACTGACTGTACAAGTTCTGGGGGCATTAGGATCATTCCCCCAAGAAAACCTGGCCTCCCCATCATTCAAAGGGTTCTCGGTCTGTAAACTGGCTCAAATCTGGGAACTGGTTGAGAGGTCGCGATTGCCTATTACCATGATTCAAAGTAGGTCTCTGTTCTTTTGACCCATCATTCTTTCATTTATATAAATCTAGAAAAATTTTGTAGGCTTCCTATCTATTTCACTTTTGCAAACACTGTGACTAATCAGCCAATGCTGATTAGTCTATGCATGTCAACTTATTCTGGTCACTGTTTTGCTTCTTCTGTCTGTGGCGATTAAGTGCTGCCACTTGACCCCTGGCATTCCATGTTCCAATCAAGCCCATTGCCCTTAAATTTCCTAATTTAATGGGGACTGTGGTCCCCACTGTAAGGTCTGGTATGTAAAGAAGGGCAATGACAGGGCTCTTCAGGGATGCTGGTGCTCCTCTCACAAACCTGTTTCTCAAGGTATTAGTAAAGGCTATGTCTTCAGGATTATAGCAATGTGAAAGATTAGGCTTAAAACAACAAATCTATTCCAACATACCTGTTTCCCTAAGTCTCTGAATCCCTTCATCAATAGTAAACCATGGAAGATCAGGCATCTCTAACTCATTCACAGTGGGCCATCTTTTGAGCCATATTTTTGTCAACCAGACAAATAGACTGTTAACGCCTTTCTTTGCTCCATGAGCTGCAACACTGAATTCAGAATCCCTACTTAATGGGCCCATATCAACAAACTCAGCCTGATCCAGGTGTATGTTTTTGCCACCATTATCCCACACTCGCAAAATCCATTCCCATGCCTGGTCACTAGGCCTCTGCTTGTAAGAGTTAAAAAACTCAAGAAGGTCTTTGGCAGAATAATGGATCTCTTCATGGATCACATTATGTACCTCACCCTTAGGTGATACCTGTGATTGAAGTCTGGTTATGGGCCTAGAGGCAAAAATGGGTGCTGATGGTTGGTCCTGAGGAGTCACAGCATTATCCTGTTTGTTCCACACAGGACTGGTGTCTCCAGATATAGTAGGAGACACTAGTACTGCAGAGGATGAAGGGAATGATTCCTCTGCCACAGTGGGCAGGGAATTCTCTTTCTCAGGCAAAATAATTTCATTAGCACCTACAAACTCAGCATCATCAGCCTCCTCAGGATCCTCCCACAAATCCCCATTCCAATTTATGGGATCCCACTCTTTCCTAATCAGTGCCCTCACCTTTGCTTCAGCTACCCTTTGAGGCTGAGCATTTAATTTACGTTGCAGTTCAGCCAATTGAATTATGAGGGACTGCATTTGGGTCTCCACAACCTCAGCCTTATGGGTAAAAGAGAAGAGATTGTCTGTCAGGACACACTTAGAAACTTTAAAATTTTTATCTGAATCTGAAGGCAGGCAATAGAATCTGTGAGCTCCTTATTTTTATATAAAAGTTTGTCTATTGTGGCTATGACCAACCAACTGGCATCATCATATTCCCTACTGGACCAAAGATTTTCAAAAGTTGAATGTACAGAATCATTAAATTTCTGACATCTCACAACTGGTGAATCAGGATAATCAAATGGATCAATGCGGCCTATTGCTTCAAACAGCTTATGCCAGGGACTTCTAGTACACTCCTTAATACCAGAAGAGACCATGGTGTCTTTAGGTCTCTTCCAATCTTGAAGCCAACTCCAGGAACTCTTAAAGCTATTTTAAAATGCCATATTTAAAATGCAGGGCCACTCCTGGTACCTGTTCTGTATTGGTCAGGGTTTTACTTAGAGGAACAGAATAGATATAATATAAGGAATGTATATTAACCAAAGTATACAATCTATAAGGAATTATAAGATTGGCTTACAATAGTCAGCCACAGAGTCAGATGAGGAAGTGTGCAGAGGGTGTCTGCATGTTCTGGACTGAAGAATTCAGTCCCGAGGTCTGAACTTCACTGCAGCACTCCATGTAAGTCTCTATCCGTTGGCTGATGGGTCTGTGATGGAAGACTGAAGTATCTGTAAGGGATGTTGAAGAGTCTGTGACAGATGACAAAATCCAAGCTGGAGGCTGAAGAGTCTGCACTGCAAGCCAGATGATCAAGTCCAGGCGAATGTGAAGACTGAAGCTTTTCTGATGAAGTGAAGTCTTGACTCCTTCCTCAGCCCTTTAAAAAGTCTCTTTGTGCTCAGTCATTCTGATGTGGGCCCACTGTGCCCTAGGGTGGAACCAATTATACCTGAGGATGGGCCCTTGATCCTTCTTTAGGGAGGAGCCAATCATATCCTAGGCAGGCCCTAGTGCCGCTCCAGGAGGGAACCAATTGTACCCCAGGGCGTGGCTCCCTCCAACAGGCAACCGGGCCGCTGAGTCATCCAGCCAAGTTGACACAATGTATCAATCACTATAGACTTCTTTCTCTTGATAGTTTTCATCATTTACATGTATGTGTAGAAATCTTGTTTTTATTTCTGTGAATTCCCTATTCATATATATATATATATATATATATATATATATATATTTAAATTTTATTTATTTATTTATTTATTTGTCTTTTTGAGATAGGGTCCCACTATTCAGTTCAGGCTGGCCTTGAGTTCACTTTGTAGTCCAAGCCGGTCAATCTTGAACTTGCACATATCCTCCTGCTTCAGCCTTCCAAGTGCTGGGATTACAGGCACGCACCACCATATCTGGCTATTCATATCTTATGTTCACGTTTTTCTTTTCTTTCTTTCTTTCTTTCTTTCTTTCTTTCTTTTTTTTTTTTTAATGGCTGGCTCAGCCTGCTGTGAGGACAGGGCTGGCACAGCATGTGGTGCCAGGGATCGAACTGCAGTCCTTGCAGCTGCCTAAGCTTTCCTAAGCAGGTGCTTTAGACCACTGAGCCATCCTGCCAGCCCCTTCTTTTCTTTTCTTAATGTATTTAGTACAAGGTCTATAGAGCTTCACTATGCAGCTCAGGTTCCTAGTGATCCTTCCTGTTTTTCAGACTCTTAAGTGCTGGGATTACATGTGTGCTCCATCATGCCCATTCTGAATAGACATCTCAGCTTGTTCCCTAAGGGCGGGGCTGGCAGGTAAGCTGGGGATCCAACCCCCAGCCCCTATATCTGTGTAAGTAGGCACTTTAATCTGCTGAACCATCTGGCCTGCCCACATTTTTCTACAGCATTATTAGTTTTACTCTTCATTGATATCTATTGTACTTTCTGGATTAGCTAAGGCACTATGTCTTACTGTCTCATTTATGCACAGCAAACATTTTTTTCTTTTTTTTTTGGGGGGGGGACTGGGGTTCAAACTCATGACCTTGCATTTGCCAGGCAGACCCTTGTGCTACAGAGCTATCTCCCTGGCCCAGCAAACATATTTGTATCCTGACTACTCCTAATCTCTTTTTTTTATATTTTCAATTACTTTTAATAAGAAATGATATTGGGCCCGGCAGGATGGCTCAGTGGTCTAAAGCATTTGCTTAGGAAAGCTTAGGCGGCTGCAGGGACCGCGGTTCAATCCCCGGCACCACATGCTGTGCCAGCCATGTCCTCAGGGCAGGCTGAGCCAGCCATAAAAATAAACAAACAAACAAACAAAAGTTCTGAAACAACAACAAAAAAAATTCAAAAAAAAAAAAAAAAAAAGAAATGATATTGACACAGTTTCAAAACACATTAGTAGGACAGCCACAATAATTGATACAATGCATATTGTTGTTGGCATAGTGGTTGTTCAGAGTGCAAAATGCAGATATGATAACTCTTCTAAACACTATTGGTACAAATATTTCTTCTCATTGCAATAACAGAAAGTAGTTGCATACATAGTCCAATATTCGATAATAGTAGTGGGTTATGGGAAGAACTGGCAATGTTATATCTCAGCATACTAATCTGGCTTTACTTTTTATGCTTCATGGTTAAACTTTTCTGCTGTGTGGTTAAGTCCAAGTTGAAGAAGACCTACCTAACAAAACATGTAATTTTATAGTTTTATATAACAAGGTCTGTCAAATCCCCTCAGGATTTACCTTGAAACCATGTACAGTGTTTTGTAGAACTTTTATCAGTGTTAGCCATTGATTGACCAGTTTGCTCTCTGTGAAAGCCTGAAAGAATGTTTTCTCTCTAGGTGATTCTTCTGAGGCACATGATAAATTATGGATCCCTTTCCTTTATGACCCCATAATCTCTTTGAACAGAAAATTTGAGATAGCACTGAGTTATAGGATGTTACAGTACAGGTTCTCTTATGTCCTGATTCCTCACTGACTTTGAAGGGTTGGAGCCAAAATATTGGCCAACCTTGTAGCCCTTCTTTTATCTCAAATTTTGGGTCTGCAAACTTAGGTTTTTAACCCTCCAGAAGAGAAGCTTAGTGATACTATTACTCTTATAATAATAGGTACTTGAACTTATCATCACTGTCTTTCTAATTCTAATACCTACAGTACTTTAACATTATTCTACGATATTAAAAAGATGATAGGAAAAGGGAAGTGATTGGTCAGTACCAATAATTAATGTTAAGTATAAAATTTAAATGCCACTGTGGTTCAATCCCTGGCATGCTGCGCTGGCCTTGCCTCCAGCGTATGCTGAGACTGCGACTGAGACTGGGTGTGATGCTGTGTGCCTGCAATCCCAGCTTTTGAGAGGCTGAACATAGGTGGATCACTACGAGTCCAATCTACATAGTGAGTCCGTGTACTAAAATAGAAAAAAAATTATAAGCAAAATATTATATGCTAATGTCAAGCGTTTGATCATCTCAATAGATGAAAATCATAAAGCTGATATCAATTTAACATAGAAACAAAATAAAATGGAAATATAATAATTCATCAAAATGGTTCAGGATATCTAAAATGAAACAACAAAATGTACTTCGTTTTGAAATAATGTGGCTCTCTTTCTAGATTCAAAAATAATTTGTGATCTTTTCTAAGTTAATAATGTTGTTATTAAGAGTCCATGTTTGGAAAGATAAGAAAAATATTGCATGAGTTGTAAAAGAACTAAAATATTTTATTCTTATATGAGTATGTATGTAAAAAGTCATTAGATCCAACACATACTATAACAAAATAGGTGATTTTCACAAGTCAAGTCTCCTGGATTAAAAAAAAAATCTTAGCTCAGTGGACTAAAGTACCTGCTTAGGCAAGTTTAGGCAAGTGTGCAGGGACCACAGTTTGATCCCCAGCACCCTATGCTGTGCCAGTCCCACCCCCAGGGTGGGCTGAGCCAGCCACAATAAATAAATAAATAAATAAATACATAAATAAATAAAATCTTGTCATAGCTAAATCTTGGAAACAACCCAAATGCCCATCAACTGAGAAATGCATAAAAAAGATGTGGGATTTTTATACACTACAGTATTACTCAGCTGTGAAGAAAAGATAAATTTGATGCTTTTATGGGTATATAGATGCAACTAGAGACCATACTCACAAGTGGAAAAAAATCAGACCTGAATATGCAAATATCACATTGTCTCCCTAGTATGAGAATGTGAGAGAGTAAATAAAACTTGAAAGGCACAATAGATACTGTGAAAGGGAAAAGGAAATCTATTCAAAGGAAAGGAAAAACTGGGATGAGGAAAAGTATGGGAGAGGGAAAGGGAAATATGGAAAAAGTAAGAGATATATTTATATATGTATGCAAAATGGCTTGGGTAATTGTGCTGCTGATTTCTGTTGGTCTACAGAAGAAAGCCGTTGATGCTTGAATTTTTTTTCTTGTCATTTTTAATTTCTCAGAATTTTTCTTTACCAGTTTTGCATAGTTATATTTGATTATGAGAACAACTAATTTGAAGGCAACGTTACTCAATACAGGAACCACTGTTGAATTTCTAATTTTTAGTGCAAGAGATCGAATTCAGTATCTTATGCTTGTCAGGCAGGGGCTTATACTACTAAACTACCTATCCAGACCCCTATTGTTTTGTTTGGTGAAGTTCTGTATTATTTCTATTTTTAAAAAGATTTTGTATTCTCTTTAGATGTTTTTGAAAAAAATCTATAAATGTATATGTAAAAAATCAGATAAGAATATAAAATATATCATTAATATTGGCATAAAAAGGTACCAAGGAATATATATCAACAAATATATGTCAAGTTCCTACTGAAATTATAAAAACTCATACAAAACTAAATGAAGCAATACTTAGTGTTCATGGATTAGATGATTTAATATAACAAAGGCATCAATGCTCACCATTGATACCTACACAGTTCAATTCCTAGCAAATTGGAACTATTTCTGTAATACAACAAATTTAATGTAGAAATGTAAAATTTATATGTATTTCCATATAAATATAAAGGATCAGGGCCAGCAAGATAGCTCAGTGGTCTAAAGGGCCTACTTAGGCAAGCTTAGGCAACTGCAGGGACCATGGTTCAATTCCCATCACCACATGCTGTGCCAGCCCCACCCTCAGGGCAGGAATAACATAAATAAAAAAATAAATAAAGTTAAAAACATACAAAGGGTCAATATTATCCAAGGAAGAAACATATTGGAGAACATACTATACCAGATAGCAGCATCTAACAGAATGACAATAAACAAGACAAAGCAGTATTATTATAAGAATAGTTAGTATAGGAGAATAACAAGCTCAGAATCAAGTTCAAAATGTACAAAGTTCAAATTTCACTGTTCTTCGCTACTATTTTTTTCAATAAATGCTGTATTATGAAGTGATGAAGATAAAAACCAATCAATCAATCAATTAATCAGTGAAGTAATGGAGAAGGATATATTTTCAAAATGGCACCAGTCTAATAATGCATGTAAACTGACAAAATAAAACTTCAACCTTTACTCACAGCCTATTCAATATCTCATACCAGGTACTTGTAGTCAATATATGAAAAGTTAGCATATTTTTTATAACCACAAGATAGAGAAATACAAATCCCAACAAAAGGCACCAACCATGGAGTGATAAATTTGACATTGAAAACAGTACATTACTCAGAAGACTCAAGCCACAGAAAAAGAGGAGATATTTACAAAATATATAATCTGAGGAGACCTGTCATGAATAAATAACATTTATTAATCAAAAAGTAAAAAGACAAGGTCCTAATAGAAAAAAACGGGTAGGAGAGAACAATGGGCACTTCACAAAGGAAAAAGTCAAATGGCCACCAGACAAATGAGGAGCTTCTTCATTTGAGTATGTCTAAAAAGGGCACATGGGGCCAGGGAGATAAATAACCAGTGGTCTAAAGTTCCTGCTTAGGCAGCCGCAGGGGCTGTTGTTCAATCCCCAGTACCACATGCTGCACCAGCTCCACCCCCAGGGCAGGCTGAGCCAGCCATAAATAGATAAATAAATAAATAAACAAATAAAGTTTTTTAAAAAAAGGCAGCTAGGACTATAACTTAAACCATTCTACAGCCTTTGGATTTGCTCAAATTACAGTTTGAAAATGAAGATATATGCATATATGCATTTTTGTTTGAAATATATAAAATAGTTCCAAAAGAGATACAAGTAGGATTGCCTTTTCAAAGATTCATTGGACTCTTTAATGTATGGTCTCTGACTTATAAGTCAGTATTTATTACCTATTCAATTTATTGCTTATTCAATTATAACAATAGCAAAGTTAATGTATCATATTTATATTTAGATAATATTTTATTCCCCTCGGCTTGAGAAACAAATTTATTAAAACAATTGCAACAGTGCCTCAGAGTGGATAGATAGTATATGAAAATGGATGTATATTTTTGCCCATCTCAGGGAGATAAGCACCCACTTCTAATCACACACTATTTACTTCTCCATAAAATGTATTCAGGGGTTTCAGAACTTTTACCCATAGTAGCAATATAGATTTACATCAACAAAAGTGGTGGGATCGATCTTGCTTCACTTCCTGAACCAAAGAGCCAACCAACAACTATCCACAGGAAAGAATATAATCACAAATATCGCAGAACTTTGGAATAAGGCTGACACATCCTGCACTGTTGAACTATAAGCAAACAAGATAAAACATCAGGCAAGACTAATTTCATTTTGTTTAAGCAATAAGGTAAATTGGAAAACATTAGATATTTACCAAAGATATTTGATATAGATCTCAAAGATTAATACTGACCACAGGGCCGGCAAGATGGTTCAGTGGTCTAAAGTGCCTGCTAAGGAAAGCCCAGGCAACCGCAGGGACTGTGCTTCGATCCCCAGCACTGCATGCTGTGCTGGCCCCACACCCAGGGTAGGCTGAGCCAGCCATAAAAACAGAAAAACAAAAAAACAAAACTGACCACAGGGCAGTATTCTCTAATGAAGTATACTGGAGTTTGTGTGTGAAAATGTTGTCAATATACTGTTCAATATGATAGGCATTTAAGATATCAGAAAATTATGTAACAGTGCCCAATCTATAAAATTTTTTCAGCCAGCAATACACTCTTCCAGTTTCCACAGCAACACAATCAATTTCAGTTTACAAATGCAAGTACAGCAATTTAGGCCCAGAGTGGGAAAAATGAAGAGTATAATTCAAAAGTCTAGAGAAAATTTGAAATTAGTCTGCATTACTCACCTAAGAGGTTGCATTTGATATTCACAATTGAGATCAAGAATAAAAACTTGAAAGAAAAAATTCTAGCTGAAAGTAAAGCAGACTTTTTTGAAAACTTTTTTTATTAAGTTTTACAAAAATATAAAAATTTTCAGGACTGGTAATAGACAAATGGTATTCAATTATTAAAGCTGAACTTAATGTATGAACAAACAAATGATGAAAATCTCAATAAACTCTATTTGAATCAATACATTTATTTCTCAAATACAACCTAAAACGCTTAGATGTAAATTTTTTATCTTAGGTTCTTAGAACTTATTAGAAACATAAGGATCATGCTCATTAACTATATATAATACAAAAATATCAATATGGTTATATGTTTTACTAACTTGAGAGTTCCTTCTAAAATAATGACAATTTTCTATACTCTAGTTTATCTTTAGATTATATAAATATTATGCCTCTTATTAAAATATTAACCACTTTCTAAAATTATTTGAATTATACATGTCAACTCACTAAAAATAATTTCTACAGCTTGGAAACATCTTTTGCTAGTGCAGAGCACTCTTCACTATTGCCGAGCACATGTGTAAACCAAGCTAAAGGCCAATGAAGTCATCAGGCAAACACGAAGTAGTACTTAGTGACTTGTAAGTAACTTTATTAATAGGCCTTTCTAAGCACATATCTCACTACCATTAGTGGGGAAAGTATTGAGAAGATTAGATTCTTATAAAATCCTTTAAGATTGGGTTTAT
Source organism: Myocastor coypus (assembly GCA_004027025.1). Taxonomy (NCBI): domain Eukaryota; kingdom Metazoa; phylum Chordata; class Mammalia; order Rodentia; family Myocastoridae; genus Myocastor; species Myocastor coypus. Next base: position 50,948 of record PVJA010011319.1, read on the forward strand.
AGGATAGGGCAATTACATGTTAACAGATTTGTAAAACATAAACACATACACAAATGTGGACACCCATACCCACCCACACCCACACAGTCTCTTCAGCACTCACTCTGTGTGATTTCCCTGTTTCTGAGCATATGCCTTGTGTTTCACAGTTTCATTTCTTTCCTTTTTTAAAAAAAATGTATGTATGTACGTATGTATGTATGTATGTATGTATGTATGTATGTTATGGCCGGCTCAGCCTGCCCTGGGGGTGGGGCTGGCATAGCATGTGGTGCCAGGGATCGAACTGTGGTACCTGAGCACTTGCCAAAGCTTGCCTAAGCAGGTGCTTTAGACTGCGGAGCCATCTTGCCAGTCCAAATGAATTTGTTTGTTTGTTTGTTTTTTAATGGTACCAGGGATTGAACTCAGGACCCTGCACTTGTCAGGCAAGCACTTATTCTGAGCTATCTCCCTGGCCCTCACAGTCATATTTCATTTAATTTCTACAAAAGCCTTCTAAAGTTGTAGTGGTGTTTCTATCCACTGGTGAAGCATCTGAAGCTGTGCCAGTTTAAATTCAATGTCATACACTGACAGAGACTCTATGAAGATGATAAATTCGTAGCAAATCATAACATTTAAAATGTGACCAACACTATGGTGACCTTATTAAAGATTTTCCAAAAGTTTTATGCTATTATCTAAAGATAAATAATCACACATGCCTAGTTTAGCTTCCCAGAAGAAGATTTTATTATCTTGCAGTCAGTGAATCAATTGATCATCAGGAAAAAATCTGTTGAATTTTTGTTTTTAAGTTTTAGAAATATGTGGTTTAACTTATGATCTTACAATAATTTTATAATGAGTAAAATGACAGTGTGAATGTTTGGGAAATAATTTTTCAGAATTTCATTGGCTCATTATTCCAGTTAAATGTGCTATCATTCAAATTTTGAAAATTCACTGACTAAATTGCATATATGCATGTAGGTCAGCATGAAAGCTGGTTGTTGGCCCTAGGCAGAAATACATTTATGGTTCCTTATAAAGTGTGAAGGAATTCTTGAATATCTTTGAAAGAAAATAAATGGAGGTAGACATAGATTTAAATTTTATATGCAAGAAGCAAATAAATCCCAACAAACGAAGCAAAATATTAAAGTACTAACAACCATAGTGTTTAATGAGAAACTAGATATCAGTATATGCTGAGTGACATATCATGGAGAGAGTGAGTCCAAGTGCCAATATATTTCAGTATGGAAAATTATAAAAAGTTTGTCTTTACAATATAATAGAGCTCAATAATATTTCTATAACTACACTAATACATATAACTAAAGTGTACATATGGGTGTTACGGTTTATGTCTAGTTGTCCCCCCAAAGCCTCATGCAGTCATGGGGCAGGGACTTCTATAGATTGAGACTTGACTCATGAGTCACTGGGATTAAGTGTTTTAATATGGATGGGATTATAGTCTGAGTACTTCTGGGATTACGGGTGTAGCCTAAGGTAGATAGGCTGAGGTGCAGAGCCTGAATGTAAAATAAAGAGAGACAGAGAGACAGACTTGTGCTGCTGCTGTCTGCTGCCCTGGTTGGTTGATTGCCTCTGGAGCAATTGTTGCTGTTCCGCCACCGTGAACTGGATGCTCTCTGCCTTGTTTCACTCAGCCTTGGGCCAGTTGAGTAGGGACTGAAACCTCTAGTAACTGTGAGCTAAATAAACTTTTCCTACCTTCATTTGAGTGTTCGGTATTTGTCCCAGCAACAAGTAAAAAGTAAGACAATGGGTGTTTTCAAATTCTTAGAATGCTTCTATGCACACTAATATTTTGTGACAAGTCTTGCTATGCAGTTCAGGCTGGCCTTGAGCTTACTTTTGTAGCCCAGGCTGGTCTCGAACTCACATTGATCCTCCTGTCTCAGCCTCCCAAAATGCTGGGATTGCAGGTGTATGCCAACATGCCCGGATAGTTTATACTTATTAATTTTTTTTTTTTTTTAGCTTTTCTAAACATTTATTACAAGATCCCAACAGTGTTTTATTTTTTCTTCTCAACATCCTGCTCTGCAGCTTCCTTGGCTCTCTTTGCCCGGATGCCAAAGAGCCGGGCGTTATCCCGGGCCATGTGCAGACTGGCGAATGCCTTGAAGTTCTTTTCTTCCTCCGTGATGGCCCTGGCCTTCTCCTTCTTGTAGACGTTCCTGATCGGCATCACAGGTCCCGTCAGCTGGGTGGCCAATTTGAGCTCTTCAGCAGAGCTGTCTCCCTTTTTTGGGGGCCGATGGCTTCCTGGGGAAGAGGATGAGTTTGGAGCGGTACTCTTTCACCGCTGCACATTGGCCTGCCACCGAGATGCCGATGGTCCGGGCCACCTTCTTGTGTATACAGGCCACTCGCAGCTCCTCCAGACTGAAACCCCTCCCAGCTCGGACCTTGGTGTGGTATCGCACCGTGGGACAGCGCACGATGGGCTGGATGGGTCCGGACGCGGGGCTCGGGGCGATGCGGCGCGCTTTTGCCTGCCGGGCCTTGCGTCTGCGGATCTTCTGAGCTGGCTGATTGAACCACATAGCCACAAGCCTCTGCCAGTCTTTGTGGAAGTGGGGCTTCAGAATCATGCCATTCCTGCTGGGCACCATGAGTGCCTCTTAGGCTGCTGATCGGCGGAACCGAAAAGGAGTTTATACTTATTAAAATGAGAAATATTTTTTGTTTTGTTCAGTGGCCCAACAAAACAACTCTTAAATAATTAGGAGACTTAAACATACTTTAATATCTTTTGAATGTCTTAGAGCAGCGGTTCTCATCCTGTGGGTCACTACCCCGATGGGAGTTGAACGACTAAAACACAGGGGTCGCCTAAAGCCATTGGAAAATGTTATTTACTTGGAATTACAGTTTTGAAGTAGCCAACAAAATTATTTTTTGGTTTGGGGTTACTGCAACATGAGGAACTGTATTGCGGGGCCATGGCATTAAAAAGGTTGAGAACCACTGTCTTAGAGATTACAAGGATAAGCTTATCATTGTCATTAATAACCTTCCTTTTTTTTTTTTTTTTTTTTTTTTTTTTTTGTGCATGATCTCACTATGCAGCTCAGACTTGTAGTGCTCCTCCTGATGTCTGTCTCCCTAGTGATGGGATTACATGCGCACGCCACCATGCCCAGACTCAATAACTTCACCTTCCAGTTAGGGAAAGAACTCACATTATGGGGTGTCTAACCACAATTTCTTGACATTCAGTGCAACTTAGTCTACTTCAGGTAATTAGTTGAGAGATAAATATATGACCATATGAAGATTTGTACACCGATATTCAAAGTGGGAGTTTTTAGCAAGTATACACTGGAAAAATTGCAAATGTCTATTATCACTAAGCTAAAAAAGTAAACAAATTGTATTATATCCATAGAAATAGTGTAGTTTTCAATAACAAAATGAATGATGAATTGATATGGATATATTTCAACATAATTGTGCTAACTGAAAAAATAAACTAGGAAAACTCTAGTTAATTCTGTATAGCTTGAATTGATTTACATAGAAATCTACAAAATGCCAAATTCATTTACAGTGACAGAAAGCTGATCATTGTTTAACCAACAATGGAGTCAAGCAATACGAGGGATTACAGAGATGCACAGATGCTGGGCCATGCGGTGTGTGTGTGTGTGTATGTGCTTGTGCACGCATATGCATAATAGACACATAGACTGTGCACATAATAGTCACAGTTTGGCTTCATATGGAGATATGAAAATCGAAACAACCCATTCTTTACCATAATAAAGGTAGTATAACCTTAGTACCTTAAACTCTTTTTTTGTGAGAATTGGGGGGAGACTGGGGTTCAAACTAATGACCTTGCACTTGCCAGGCAGGCACTTGTGCCATGAAGCTAACTCCCCAGCCCCTAGTACCTTAAACTCTTTTTAAAAATGAAGCAAATATACAAACATAGTGTTCACAGACTTGAAATAACTACTTTAAAATATTTAAAGTAAGAAATAGACTAAACTGGGAGAACTGA